>LQNS02278094.1:5188930-5200441 GCA_001587735.2 Parhyale hawaiensis | reverse complement strand
AGTGTGAGTGAGTGAGTGTGCAGGTTTTCATGGCTGTCCTAAGTGAGAAGTGAGTGAGAGTGTGAGTGAGTGAGTGTGCAGGCCTTCATGACTGTCCTAAGTGAGCAGTGAGTGAGAGTGTGAGTGAGTGAGTGTGCAGGCCTTCATGACTGTTCTAAGTGGGAAGTGAGTGAGAGTGTGAGTGAGTGTGCAGGTTTTCATGGCTGTTCTAAGTGGGAAGTGAGTGAGAGTGTGAGTGAGTGTGCAGGTTTTCATGGCTGTTCTAAGTGGGAAGTGAGTGAGAGTGTGAGTGAGTGTGCAGGTGTTCATGGCTGTTCTAAGTGGGAAGTGAGTGAGAGTGTGAGTGAGTGTGCAGGTTTTCATGGCTGTTCTAAGTGGGAAGTGAGTGAGAGTGTGAGTGAGTGTGCAGGCTTTCATGACATCATCACAAAAACTTGCTTTTTTACTCTTCGTAATATACCCAACAACTCATATAAATTTCATGAAAACCTGTTGACTAATTTTTGAGTTATGGCCCTAAGAAAAAAATGTCAGACAAACTAACAGATGAACGGATTTTCACCAAAAGTTAATCATCTGTATCTGTTAACATGTCTAAAAACCCTTGTATACTTGGTAAAGATCCGTTCATAACTTTTTGAGTTATCTTTGTGATAGACAGAGAGCCAGAGAAACAATCACGACAAAAACATAACATCCTTGGTGGAGGTAATGAAAATGTTCCAACGGCAAATATTGAGCACCCTGTATACCATGTCCATGGTTTCTGTGTATTTCGGTAGCTCAGTGAGGTACATAGTTACAATGGCCTGAACCTGCCCAAAGCCGTAGGTTAATATTAGTTCACACTTCCGTTGCAGGTTCCCGTCTGAACCCCCCGCTATTGAAGGTATCCCGTGAGGTACATGAGCCCGGTGATCTTATTACAGTGGGTTGTGAGCCTCAGCCCTCTACCACACAGCTGCCACAGCCCACTATAAGTTGGTTTATGGATGGCAGAAAGGTGGGTGCGGACTACAGCCTTTGCGCCATTCTGTTAAAAGTCAGTTTTTGATGAGCAACTGCCAGCAGCACAGAATTCTGCTGCCGACGAGAGACGTTGCGTTCCGAAACCAAAGACGCGGTCGCTGCTGGCGAGGCGAGCGTTTTTCTATTCATCAAAAAGCAAACCGCATTAGCGAGGAGTATTTTTGTAAGGCCTTTTCGTGCATTTGAAGTTGCTGGTAGGCGCACCAAATTAGCTTCATCGACCAAAAATTTTGGTGGATATGAACATCGTTCGAAGCGTAAAAGCGGACAGACCATGAGTAAAAATCTTGAAACTGCTGCAAGAAACTAGTAGGCTTACAACGCGTATTTGTGACAAGAAGAGCTGTTTTATAACCGACTCCTCAACGCACTATAGTAATTTGAAAATGTTGCCTCTATAAAATATCTACGGCCATCTGCATCCGAATATACCTTACAGTGGACTGGTGCTGATATTATTGCAGTATATTCAACTCTAAATATCATTGGAATGCAAAAAAAAAGCATTACTAAACGGCACTGAAAGTCAGCAGCGGACTGTGGGTGTTAGAAAGCTTGTCTTTTGGTGTGTACAGCCGATGAATCAAAGTTTTTCGGACTGTTTTCACTTCTGTCCCTCTTCTTCTTCTTGTGTTGCTGCTCTTCAAAAGTGCAAAGCTGGCACCCGAGACTTGACTGCGTCATACTAAAAAGGATCATAAGGCCATGACTGGGAAGGGATCCACAGTAATGGGCCGAAGAGGATCGTTACGCCCGGCAATGGCTTCGGGAGAATCAGAATTAGGTTTCAAGCACTCCGAAAATGGGCATTGAGATCAGTCCAAATGCCAATGTTCATACTGTGTTTTATAGCAAACGATCGTGGGGCCCCAATAGTTTTCACTGTGATGGGACCACACCGTGCCATGGCAGATGCATTTTTTCCATATTTTGTCGAAAATCTCAAACTAAGGAACAATTGGTTTTCTTTTATGCTCAGCAACTCTCTCACGAGCTCACCGCAACGCAAACATCCATCACAGCTGTAACAAATTGTAGTAATAATTAAGACAAAAAATCACTCAGTTCTTCATACTGTCGCTACCTATTTTATGAAAGAACTCATCACAGGAGGAAATTTAAGCAAGCCTTATGAATTTTGTACCACCCGTACAAGACCATTGAGACACTAATTAACGCAATAGTCCAAAAATTTAGTAATTTCATTACTGTAAAAAACTGCCAATTTTTCTCCAGACGATGTAACAAAGGAAAGTAAATAGCAGCTATTACTAATTGGTGAAAACACGAAATGTATTCCAAAAGTAGAGGGCAGCAATCGAAAAAGGCTTTTAAAATTTTCACGGTGCTGGTGAGCGGAATCACAAAGAGAGCAGTGGGGTGCGGTCAGAATAAACCTTCGCGTGGCCAGCCACGCCGCCGAGTCACCGCTTCAGCAAGCAGTTGCTCGTAGCAAAGTCCATCGCAGTTGAGGCGCCTCTAAAATAACCCTAAAACTTGCATTAAAAGAGCTGCTGGGGCGCTGTAAATGCTTGAGAAGTATACATTCGTTGGCCAAAATACGAGTGGCTTCGCTTCATTACTTGTAGTACATTTGAATCCGTTTTGCTTTTCTATAACGTACAGTGAATACTATTTTTGAAAGATTGATGGTCAATGAAGCTGTTATCGTTAAATGAGAAAACTCTAGCACGCGAATGGAAACCCCCGCGACTATAGTAGCAGAGAATTTCCTCATAAATTTCTCCTAGTTTAATATTGATATGTGGTCGATACTCGGAAGTCTGACCACTTTACCGTCAGCAAACTAGTTAGCACTATAATTCTTTATCTTAATTTTAACTTAGCGATCGTCCATTACCAAGCAACCACAGCCGTTAGAGACCGATGCACTTCTCATAACGTTAGTAGCTGATAACATAACTTGTCAGGTGTAATAGTACAACTCTGGATATTGCATGTTCCAGGTACCGCCAGCGATGCTATCCAAGTATGGCCACACACTTGATGGTCGCTACAGAGGCATTTCTGTCAATATACACGGACAGCAGGTGAGTGGCAACGTGTTTTATGCAAAGTTGTAGATGTATGTAAATATCGAGGATTACTCCAGGAATTGAATCGGGGACCTCTAGCTTATATCACGCCGATACTCTAACACCCAGAAAAGACTCCAACAGCGAGCACAGACGACTTTGCTCTTACAATGAGCGCAGACGACTTCGCTCTAACAGCGAGCACAGACGACTTTGCTGTAACAGCGAGCACAGACGACTTCGCTCTAACAGCGAGCACAGACGACTTTGCTGTAACAGCGAGCACAGACGACTTTGCTGTAACAGCGAGCACAGACGACATTGCTCTAACAGCGAGCACAGACGACTTTGTTCGGTCTTCGAGTATCGGTGCGGTGAACCAGGTCCCCGGTTCAAGTCTCGGCTTGATCCCAAATATTTATTTCAATTAATCCCAAGCGTAGACGGATCAGTGTAGGGGTTGCATAGGGACTAACAAGTGTGTTATGTATTTATTTATGCATGTAACTAATACTATAATTAATGCATATATATTTGCAAGTATGCATTTACCACTGCGCACCGCCGTCAAAAATGAAGCCCAAGAAAATGAGATGATAGTTCACTGATGCATGATGCTTGTGCTAATTTGATTATAAAGGATGCAATGAAGCTGCTAAATTTATTAAATAACTGCTGTGAACGCACTAGGTTTCAGTACTGCCCACCAGCGTATCCCGTCCTTTTTTTCGATAGCGCGCGTCTAAATAGTTCGTATGTTAGCAAGCAGAGGCGCGTTACCAAAAGTTGATCTGAGTTAAAGGGTCTCTGATGCGCAAATGATGTCCCTTCAGTCCAAAGTTTCCGCTCCCACGAACAGCTGCAGCACCAAAGATAGAAATTGATTATAGGGTAATTGCAGCAATAACATCCAGTTTTCTTCCCTCCTGTTCGTAGTTCAACTGTTATCTGAAGAATATCCTACCCTTTGTTTTGTTGATCATTTACTTACTTAAGGTGAGCATAGTGAACTCACAGGAAATAAAACCTGGTGTGAGGTAAAAATGAAAATCAGGATCCGTGATTGCGTTGGAAGATGAGCAACGCGTAATCGCCGGAGATGCAAGAAAATACATGGGGCGTATTCTTGTAATATCTTTTCCCCGAAGCAGTATCATTCAGGTAAGAAGATGCGTCTGTCTGCGGTACCTGTTATTAGTCATAAAGAGGCGTATATAACCTGCACCGAATGCACGCTACGATAGCTATCACCACAGTAGCCCAAAATGAAAATGCTCGTATAAATACACTAAGATGTGAAAACTATGGCGTTAGTTAAGCTATATTTGAAATCAACCCGTCGAAATTACATAGAATCGTTTGAAAATAGTTAGACCTTTTTTTGTTATTGCTCTTGACCAGTGAATTATCAACTTTGTAAATTTTGGTTTCGAATAAATTACACTTAAGTCAATCAAACGCTTTCCACAATGCTAACACGCTCGATCAGCTACCCCTTGCCTCGCTGTAGAGGCGTACGTTAGGCAGCTGAGGCTATCGCTGTAAATTTGGGAGATTTTGAGAAGACGGTCGTCGCACTAAGGAAGGACTTGACTCAGTTCACAGAGGATATAATTTGCAGTATTCAGTTCTTGGAAACATGAAAAAAGTAACTGTTTCTCCTTAAAACGCGATAATTGTGGTGCCGGAGCCACCGCTTTAGACCGGCATTACTGTTTGCATTGTAGATTTTCTTATCAAGCTCAATGAGCTTTAGAACTTCAAACCTGCTCGCGAGCGGCGCTGATTTCCCGCTGACGAAAAAACGGAAGTCGCTTTCTCTTAACGCTCCAAACTCAAGTTAAGCCTGTCGAGCAAATGTATGGAATTGAGTTTCTTGGCAAAAGAAACCTGATGCCCGCGCAACAACTTTCGTTGTCGCCAGCAACCTACAGCCAACTCAACTACAACGACTGCGTAGTCGTGCCCGTGACTTCAGCATAACGTCTATGAACATCGTACTCTAATTCTTAAAATATCAATCTTTGTGGACTGCTCATAATTAGGAGTGATAATTGATAGTTCACAATTGGCACTTGCTATGGTGTACATATTGCGGTCGTGACTAAGATTTTCGACAATTTAATTTTCAACAGTTATATTTTACGCGCAAGTTGAAGCCGTGCTGCGGTTACGAAAACGAATTAGTTGAGCTGCTTCTAGGTCGTTAGCGGCAACGGAAGTTGTTACGTGGGCACTGGAATTAAAGACGAAAGGCCTGAACTGTGAATAACTTTACCGCCCAATCGGTGATACCTGTAATCAGATACCCTTGGGACATTCTAAAAGTGAATTTTGTTCCGTAAAATGAAGCCTTCAGCCAACTGAACGAACGCATTTGGGTCGATCGAACTCTTACAACACGATTCAAAGCCGGAAAAGCAACGTTCATGTCTGAAATTCCGGATAAGTCAAATCTCGATGTCTTAAACTCTCCGGCCTGTCGAACGCGCACCTAAAAGTATACTTCAAATACTTATCTTCAAAGCATAGATTTTAAGAAATTGGCAAGACAACGGCCATTTTTCCGTTTAGCGGAGGAGTTCGCTTTATCTTATGCTTGAGATAAGGACGGAAAGGCCAAGCAAGAACGGGAGCAGCCAGCCAATTGTGCATAGTTATACGGAGGGAAAGATCTGATCAATGATCCACTGAAGAAGTAACAAACCACCGCAACTCATACATCCTCCATCTCTTTCTTATCTAAAAGTAAGAGTATTGGAAGAATAAGGCAGCTGCTGACACTGAGCGTAACTATTGGATAATTTCATTCACATTGCTAAATATAGTTTATTATTTAAAACCTAATTACTGAGTAGCTTGAAGAGCACAGAATACTGCTGCTTTACATGTTCACTGAATGGCGCTTCACAATTACAACATACTAATCGCTATGAATCAACTTAATTTCCATATCGTGCAGCAAAATACTCTTTAGATACAAATTTCTGCTTGGCTGTAAACGATGCGCTGGCAACTTTTATCGCTTCCTGGATTTAAAATACAATTTGCCTAGCAGCCCGGGCTGCGGCCGCCCCTGCTTGGGTCCACCGTCTCCCAAAGTTTAATTCTGTATGGCGTCCCGGCCGCGGTGCTAATTCAGCGTTACGCTCATTAGAGCACAGATAGCCCTTGCTATATTTCACATTTACGAGACATAGGACAGGGAGCAATGCTTTAAAAAGTCCCAATTATAGGTGGTGGATGCTGGAGGCAGCGTGCAGCTGGAGTGCCGGATAGCGTTGGGCAGGCTGGAGCAGAGCGCTGCCAGGACCGTCAGGGTGCGCATGGAGCACAAGTCTCTCGCCAGTGCACCCAACAGAGGTGGGTACCGCCATGAAGGTATAAAGGACGTCCTTAAATAACTTCATGGGTACCGCACCACAGTACGCGGCTTTGGATACTTTACAAGCTGTGGGTGTAATTCGTCCGTAAGATCTTGAAAGAAATGCCTTGTTAAATCCCCACTGCGCTGAACAGAATTATGTAGGATAGTATTTGGCTTTGGATGCTCTACAAACTGTGCGTATATTTTGTTACTAAGACGTGGAAAAAACCCTAGTTAATACCCAATGCACTGAACAAAAGTACTTGCAGTCTATATCATCAGAGACTTTACAGACTATGGGTAATAGATGCTACGTTTGTAATAATGTGAGTACGATTTGCCATATGGTCCCTATCTCATACAAAAGAGAGGCAGAGTACATATTAATACTGTTCAGCTTTAGATACTTTACATGTCGTACATAAACCACATTTATTTAATATTAATGAAATACTTTGCTAAATCGATAGAGCACCAAACAAAGGCGAGGTAACAGGACGTGAGTGTTATGCAATTTAGCATCTCAACTAAAATTAAATTATCAATGAAATGATGCAGCATTCTTAAACCACATGCTAACTTACTTAGCAGAATATAAGCGGTGGAGGCCATCGGCATTGCACGAAACTTGCATCCAAAGATTCCATTCGCTTTTCCAACGTAGAGTGAGCGGGGAAACTTTTGTTGACTCAGTGGTCATGACTGGCCGTAAGTTATTATGCAGATCGATTCTCCTCGCTGGTGTCAGCCTATCCTAATGAATGCTTTATAGTTAGAACGAAAACAACACTGCTTTCATATCAACGATACGAATTCTTGTGCTAACTTTTTATTCATATATTTCCGTTCAAAACACTCACAATTGAAAATGTAAAGCTGAGTATGAATAATACGTCTCGTGCCACAGTTCATTGACTACAGATAGTTATGTCAAGCAATAAAGCCTGCAGCACCTGCAGTTGCAGCATAGTGACGTCACACAAAATGTATCAGCCAATAGCATCACTCCTTTTGCAGCGGGTCATCCTGGGTAATCCCAAGACAGAGGCATCTTGGGTAATTTCCAATATGGCATCGTGTGTGCGTGAGGTTAAGTTTGTGTCGCGATTGTTTATTACATAAACGTTGGTAAAATTGTTCAGTTGCAGTTTATTGTGTTTTTCATGTGTGTATAACATTTTACATTATAACTTTTTCTTTTTATTATGTAAAGTTTTCTTGGCGAACGAAAATCGTCTAATTTTGTCTTTTTAAACTCATGCGAATTATTCTATTCTGCACAAAGCATTCGCTTCAACTTATGCAAACATTTGCAGATGGTTTTCTCATTTTTTTTATGCCGATGAAAATCAAGATGCAATACAATACATCAAATCTATGGTCTGTTATTTTCCTTTACTTATGTAATTAGGAGCGTGGCCAGTATGGATAGTTCCAACTTGAGGTAATAAATGATAAACAATTGGCGGGAAAGTCTTTCTGATATACTGCAGTACAAGTAGCCGCCGCTCGCGGCCTCATTTGTTTACACCAGCATAGTGATGTTGCAGTCTCCCATTGGCTGAAATTGACGCCAGTCACGGCGGTCGCTGATAGGCTGAGATTGGGCGAAAGGGTGTTCCCTTAGAGCTGACATAACTATCTGTAGTAAATGAACTGTGTCTCGTGCTATTGCCTTAATATCTTCCAGTACGCCGCTGATACTTGTGGTTACAGTCCTGAAGGCGTCCAGACGAGCCATGTATTGTGTCCGGAATCCGGTTATGAAATTATCTCTGGGCACAAAAGCAAACCTTGTGTGTCACTAAATTAAACTACTAAAAAGTAAAGTAATGTTAGATGCTTCAGTATCAGCTGCAACGCGCCAAAGACAACACCCAGACTTTTTCCTCAACAACGTTGCTATAGATAAGAACGCGCAGTGTCGACAGAATAAAGGAATATCATTAACACCACGTTAATGCAACACACATAACTGGAATAGAGTGGCCTAATGGGGCGGTAGCACGAGACTCTTGCTTCATGGTGTACTCTGTACAAACCATTTTGTACAGTTTGACTGGAATTATGTGACGAAAGATAGTGTTACTGTCGAGCTCGTCGATAATAATGGCAGTGATATTTTCGTGCACTGTAGAGCACTCAACAGGCAGTGACCGGCGGACACTTTCATTGAAGTTACTGCCCATCATGACGACTGCGTCAACACAAGCTCCTAACTTTCTCTATGGTGGAACAGCGAACAGAATTTTAACACGTGAATTTCGTAATATGCGTGCTACGATTTTTAAACTAAGTGCAGGCTATTAGAAACACCCGTATGAGCAGTCATGTTATTATTATTCTTGTTAGCGCGCCGACAAAAGGCATTGCGCTTGGAGACCAATTTTAAGCTGTGGCTGAGGTACAAACATAAATAAACAGTAGAAAAATATAAAAGAAAAACAGGTATTGTTAGCAACTAACCGGCCCACCTAGCAGATGCAAGGTGTCGTTAAGTAATTTACCTTCTGTAGATGGTGAGAACAGATTTTCAGGCTGCGGGTTTTACCTTATATAGATACAGATAAAAATATCAGATATAAGTCATTTTGAAGCTGCAGGTTATGCAGCAGTATTACACATTACTTACGCTGGAGAAACCATGCCATAAGCAAAAATAGCGGGTCTGGGTAGTTGACATATCAAGCGTGGCCAGCCAAAAGTAAGGGTAGGGGTTTACCAAGCATTTATCTAACTGCATTCACTAGGCAGCTATACAGATGCTCGTGTGATCACTCCTGTGTGTACTGCCCCTCAGTGGTGCAGGAGCTTCACGGCTGAGGCAACAAGCAGGGTAAGCGTGTGAGTTAGCAGCTAGTTAGTGAGTGGTGACTACATAAGTACAACGGATATTTTCAGCCTGAAATTTGATGGGTCACTATGTACTGTACGCTTCACTGCACTTTTGACTATGTTTGAAAAATGGTAGACTTGGATAGCGGGCTGTGAATTTCCCGATTTAGATAGCGGGTTGTGATTATTACAGCTTTGGATAGCGGGCTGTGAATACCACATTTTTTGGATAGCTGTGAATAACACAAGTTAACCCAGCGTGCCAGTTGAAAATCAGTTTACTCAAGAATAACATAGTTTAATAGATCATTATAAAAGGNCTGTGAATTTCCCGATTTAAATAGCGGGTTGTGATTATTACAGCTTTGGATAGCGGGCTGTGAATACCACATTTTTTGGATAGCTGTGAATAACACAAGTTAACCCAGCGTGCCAGTTGAAAATCAGTTTACTCAAGAATAACACGGTTTAATATATCATAATAAAAGGTGCCAGTGAGTTATAAGCGATTAAAAGTTGTCATTTTCAGGAGGACTGGCGAGACTGCCGATGATGCTCAGACCCCCACCCGTGTTGCTGCACTCCCTCATCTTCTTGTTGGTCTACAGCTGCTGCCTCTGAGGCCAACATCACCGTATGAGCAGCACAGACCGTGTGAATTATTGTAATCTAATGTACAGCAGAAGCACTAGTGTAATATTTCTTTGTAAAATTATGTCCATTACTGTAGTCACACTGCGTGCTGCCTCGGAATGACTGGGTGCATTGTGTATGCGCGTACGAGTTGTGAATATGGGTTCTTTTGTATGGTAATGTGAAGTTGTAACCAATGCAGCCGGTTTCGTTGTAAAATGTAACGTTTAGCTTAGATTAGTTACCTGGCAATAGATGGACGAAATGACCTATTCCCAGTGATAAGTTTAGGCCCAGGCTCCGGCCCTTCGCTGGACAAAATTACACTGGGCTGTATTTGATTTTTAAGTCGTGGATGGTTTCTTAGCTGATTCTTAATGTAGGTTGTGCGCTGATGCCAAAATGCCGTTCATTTTACGCAATTAGGTCAGGTTTTTAAATCTTAGGAATAACAAAAAAAACTAAAATCTTGTATTTCAGGTCAATGTTTTTTTTTCCTGCAAAATACATTATAAGAAATTTAACCATAACACATAGGATCAAAATGCGTCATATACCGTACATACTCGTATTTGACTCTGCAAGCAGACATGCATAAAAAACAGGCGTATAGATATTTTACTGTTTTTAGGGTCTAAAGCGTCCTGTTTCAGCATTCAATAATAGTCACCCATGCATTTTCTTAACAGTGCAATGTAAAAACAGTCTGACCAGATTGAGCAAAACGGAAGCCATTTCCGAAATGAATGTGCAAAGTACCCCATAAAAAGTCGACTAGTACCCTAGCCGTAAAAAAATAGGCATGTCGATGCTATGTGAGGTTGTTGCAGCTCCAACTCTTTCTTTCATTTTTTTCTTTTTGAACACTTATGTAGCATATTTGTCTAAGGCCTCTATAAGTGTAATTCACTAGACAGTATCGTCGCATCTAGTTATAGAGAATTCTGTATTAAGTGCTTAATTGGGTGTTGCTTAATTTATTCTGGGAAATTTCAGTAACATATCGTGTAATGCGACGTTTGGGGGTTGGAATGTACTTCGTGAATATCAGTTAATGTAAATTTCCTTTAATTTTTACTCTAGCGTATAGAAACTTTCATCCTATTCTGAGCGTAGTGTAGAGCTCAGAGAACGTGAGGCAAATAGAACCGAGTATTGAAATCGTTGAGCGCGCCCTGCGAGTATAACTAACATTACAGCAAATAAAATTAGCCCTAAGAACTCGAGTGCTCTGCATGTAGAGTACAAGAGGGTGGGCAATATTCAGGACGTCGGGGGGTTCTCCTAATTCACTCTCTACTCTAACTTGTAAATAACTTGTAATAACTACATGTAAACAAAAGTTAGCATCTTGCATTGTGCTGGCACTATGCCCGCGCTAGCGGCAGCCTAGAGTGCTGAGCCTATGACACTGGACGTTACAGGGCAGAGTACCATCCCAGATAAGCGAGCTCTTGCTACGTTTCTCGTGCTTACTTATAGCATTTGACAGCTGCACAGCTGCCGCGGGGGTACTGACCTTTCCCAAAAGTCGGTAAGGTTAGGGGAAGCACGGGTCAGTGTTTGAGAGCCTTCCGTCGACGGCGCCATAGCTCTTAAAGATCTGAGGTT
>LQNS02278094.1:5150816-5161416 GCA_001587735.2 Parhyale hawaiensis | reverse complement strand
GTCCTCTATATCCTACTAACATAATGGCAATAGCTCATAGAGTGCCGGGGCGTATGTTCCGGTGTCTCTTTGGGAATGGGCCTATTGGTTCGTCTACTGCCGCCTATCTAATCTAATCTAATCTTGTCATTATGACTACTGTATGCTGATACTACGTCGTGCTTCAATAGCGATATACCTACTGCATGTTGCAGGTCGATTAGTCGATATGAAATTATGCACAACGTCGAAAGACAATATGATAAATTTCAAAATGCTGTCTCAATTATTATTAAAATTCGGTCCGTTAAGACGTTATGGAGTAACATCATTGCAATCAGTTCAGTATGCTTTGAGTAAACATAACATAATATTCAAGTAGCCATGAATAATACTATAATTTTTGCTTTGACCCGATACTATAAAGACACCATACTGAGGTGTATTCTGCTAGCAATTGTTGTATTATGGAAAAGATTGCTCCAAGCTTCTTGATACTCACTGTACATATGTTCATTATAAATTGATAATAAAGATATTTCAGCTATATTAGGAGCCTATGCAATGCATGCATTAGTTTGTATCGGATTCCAGTTAGCCTATAATCCAATTAACAACACTAATCGAGAATCGTCTGCATTTGATTTAGAAGTATTTGCTAGAATGCAGAATATAAAGTAATTGTATAAATAACCCACAGTTCCCTGACTCCATGAGTAAACTCAACGTCAATGTATGAGGGCTACCGGAACGAGCGCGAGAATCGGAATAAGCGCGAATCGGCTAAGCGTAAATCGGAATAAGCGCGAATCGGCTAAGCGTAAATCGGAATAAGCGCGAATCGGCTAAGCGTAAATCGGAATAAGCGCGAATCGGCTAAGCGTAAATCGGAATAAGCACGAATCGGCTACGCGTAAATCGGAATAAGCGCTAATAAGATTAAGCGCAAATCGTAATAAGCGCATACTGAAACTGGAATAAGCGACAAAACACATTTGAATTGTAGAGAAACCTAGCTTAGGCTATTTTAAACTAACGTAGTTCGAGTAGCCTACCCTAACCTTACCAAAACTAACTTTTCTTATCCTAACGTAATCTCCACGTGCATTTCTTCCGTTTTGCGCGCTTATCATTTGTGGCGCTTATTCCGTTTCAAGCGTATTTCTTGTTACGCTTATTCCAGTTCGCGCGTATTCCAGCCGCGCTCACTCCGGTGCTCTCGTTCATTGCTGTGCGGTCTCGGTCGTAAATTTACAGGCGTTTACCGGCTACCTATAACTATATAGCGAGCGGTATCTGATAACATCGGATAGTTGCCTAAAATTTCCGAGTGGGACTTCAGCTCTCCCTGCCAATCAAGCAGTTTCACGCTTATTCGAGTTCGCGCATAATTGAGTGTGCGCTCATTCCAATGGGCTCGTATTCCAGTGGCGTTTGTTCCGGCTGTGCTTGTTGAGCCACGGGTGTCCAGTCGTCCATCAGGGTGTGGAATTGTAGACGTGCCTATCTTTAAGTGATTTACAAGTTTGTAATCCTCAGACTATCATGGAAAAATCACCATACAACAATTTCAAAATTTCATTGCAGATAATTGGTCAACAAAGTTTTTTTTTTTCGTAGCTTCCAAACACCAAATTGTCAAACCACGAGCACGTGCGGAAGGGAATATTTGACTAACTGTTCCCACGGTAGCAGCAGACCTTGCGTGCTGGACTGTTGTGCTCAAGGAGTCGGGATCGAGCGCAGAGCCATGTGAGCCACTTTTGTTGCGTCCGGTGCCCTGAGTTTACAAACTTGCTCGGTATGCACAGCTGGTATCAGGAGAGATGCCGTCCCGGTAGGGAAAGAGCCCCGGTGGAAAAAAGCCATCCGGAAAAAAACCGGTAGGAAAAAGCCCCGCTTTCTCTTGAAGCTATAGGCCTATTTGAGCGCTCTATTCATTTATTTGAATATAGAATATTTAAGTTAACTAGACTGTATTGTGCTAAGCTAAGTTTGGCCCAGTATTTGCATGTGCGAACGTGGGTTGCAAGAACCCCTGAAATAGGTTATGTGAGGTAAAGTTAGATTTAGCTAGGTGAGCTTAGGTTAAGTGATCATAGGTTTGGTGAAGTTGGGCGAGGTAAGGATAGGTTAGGGGAGTTTAGGTAAGGGTGAGATCAGGTAAGGTAAGACCAGGTTAAGTGAGATCAGGTTAGATGAGATCAGCTTAGATTAGGTTAGGTGAGGTTAGTTTGGCTTAGTGAGGACCGCAAGGTTGGGTTAGGCTATACCTATGTATAAGAGCCCAATTTTTACATTTTGAACTGTTCTAAGTCCAAAAATTTGGTATCTCTGGTTATCCCTATCCAAGAAGCAAAGAGCGTAACGGGGGAAAACTCACGGGAAACCTATAGCATTAAAAATTGATGTCATTATTCACGTCAGCATCAGCAACCTATGAATATTTTAATCTATGTCGCCTGAAAAATTGTCTTCAGATGCAAATTTCATCCCTTGAGCAAATAAATAAAAGAAGAGTCTAGTGTATCCTAATAAAAACAATAATACTTGAACAAGAAGCAATCACACTAGTCTACAAATTTCAAGTTTGTTTCTGCTATTTCAGTAAATGTTGATGTCTGATTAATTTAGGTACGCTGCTTACAAATCTGTGCTTAGATTTGTCCTAGCACGTAAGGTTCTTTAGATATTTGTACTTAACCTACTCGTAGGATAGCATTATCCGATACTTCTGAAAGGGTTGCCAGTGGGCGATCTGTAGCAATAGCACTCATGAAATACTAGAAACAGCCAGTGATTACTGGATAATGGGAGGTGATGGACAAAAACGGTCTTCAGATAAGGATTAACAAATTTATTCCTATAGAGGCAAAATTGTAGGCCGGTATGGCCCCCTGATTTATCTTTCTTGAAGTGAAGCCTCATTTACACTTCGTATTTAGTTACAGTGCTATTCACAAAACTTATTTAAGCATATATCACCGTATTTGTTGGACCTAATTCATTCAATCTCCAGCTCCTGACTGGCCTGCTACTCAAGATGCACCCATGCACAAAACACAGTAAGATGATTGCCGTCAAGTACAGAAAGTTTGAGCAATAAATATTTATATAGTTACTGTCGCGTCAAGAATATAACTCTGAATGTATATTTTGTTAGGATTTCGAACCCAACCTATGAAGGCCTTAGGTCTGACCTCTCAAATAATTATGTACTTCGACTCGTCGGTGTGACGTTATTAGGCTACATGCGGTACGGTCACGGCTAAATTTTGTTTTAGTCCCATTGAGTCTTCCCGTTACATTTTTTGCTTTCTGGGCCTATCGGAGAAAAATTATTTATATACGAAAAATTCGGCAATTACACAAGGATTCAAACCATTAGGAAATGTTAGGTGGGCGAGGTCTGCTTTTCTCATAATTAATCGCTGTTATAAAAAAAAACATTCAGGTCTATATAGTTGTATTAATCCAGTTACGGCAACACTTCATGCAAAAACTTCATTAAGAAATAACTAAATAATGGCCACACAATTCTTAATCAGATGACTCTCCTGACAGCTTCAACTCCAGTGGCGACGAGGCAAGCTTTAATTATAACGCGAACACAGGTCAACAGCTACAGTTTTGTATGGTCACCCCAGAGTATACAAAAAAGGACAAACAAGAGATAGGATGCACTCTTTTACAGAGTTCTGTAAATGAAACCGGAAAGAGAAATACCTCTGTTCAATGCTCAAGTAAAAAAAAAAACTATGTAAATCTATTTAAATCGCGGGTGAAAATTTTGTTGATTTCTGAAGAAAACTAAAGAAGTTGTTTGTCGATATAACTTCCATTCTTTGTAATTCTTAAACTGTCTTTAGTCTACTTAGGAAACCAGTCGGTGAACTGAAGTTCATGCTGTGTTGACAGCTACATCAGTAATTTTAACTCAGAAGTTGTCTTTCGATACACATTGAACTGTTATACCATAAGTCACTCTTTTCAAAATTAACCAGAGCTGTTCAATGGGATTAAGGTCAGGAGAAAAAGGTGACCAAGTCATACGACACTTGCTACTATAGTGCCCAAATTTTCAAGAAGGAAGTGGTAACTTTGCTGAATTTCCGGAATAGAGCACCGACGTGTATGAAAATTATTTGACGGCGACGTAACAGTGGGAGGTCATTGAGCCATGGTGACAAATACTCATTTAGAAACGCAATGTAAGCTTGACTCGTAAGTTTGGCACCCTCTGGCACTCGGAAAGGTATGATAAGCTCGTCTCTTATGATGCAGTCCCAAAACACAACTCCTCCACCTCCTTCTCTTGGCGTCGGAATCGATGTGGAAGAGGGGCTCCAAGAAGACTCAACACTTTGGCCCAACAATATGGGCCTTCAAGGGTAATTTTAGCCCCATCCATAAAGAAAACATTTGGTCAGTGGGTTTTCATGTATTTCCATCCCCAAGTATAGAGTTTTTCCTTGTGGGTTTTGCTTAACGGAAGCTTGCTGACAGGCTTAATATTCCTCTCCAATTCATTCAAGACATGCATCAAGTTTGTCTGGACAAAGGAGCGATGCTAGCTTTGTCAGATATGGCTGCGCTGATGTTATTTGAATGCTTGCTGACTTTTCCAGGTATTTTTCAAACAGCACATGGTGAAAAAGTTCTTCTTATATGCTTGTCTTTCCTTGGTCTGGTGTTGGAGTTCTCCCCGTACGAAGACAAAGTTCTTCGATCTCGGCCTAACTCATTAGCTACAGCTAATGCAAGGCCTGCAACAATCCGCCCCTTTTCGGTAGCCGTCAAATGTCGTTTTCTGGGCATTTTCAACACACGCAATGAAACGAATTAGACTTAAGCTTTGTTTACAATGCACAACAAGCAAAAGATTCAGAATTTTGCTTGACTTGAAGTCAAATTTGGTTACTTTACGAATTTCGTTGCATTTTTCTGGGCACCAATTTGCACTTATGTAAAATTTATATTATTTTAGGAATTAACAAAATCTTGATCTGCAATAAAGCGAGCTACACAGTTTAATGGCAACGCAATATAAGTTATTTTGAAATAGCGTATCCAATAAGTTTGAAGTTTTGATTCATGTTACAAAATGCAATATATCTAAGTGATTAGAAGAGTATGACTAGTTATTACCAATCAGTGAAAGGATTGTGTAGCAAGCAAAGCTAGACCTATTCATGACATCCTATGATTACCCACTAAACGCAGCTGTCGTAGTCTTTCAAGTACAATTCCAGACACGCTAACCGTATATTGATGTATAGTATGGTTCTCTTTCAGCTACAACGCTTACATGCAAATCTCTGAAACATATCCTTGCTCCTGACAAGACTATTTTCTCGTAGGCTTTGCTTATAATTGCCTTTAGTTTATTGCTTGCTAATATACGCCGCCTGCTTTCAGGAATGGCGGCAATGGACAGGAACACTCGGCAATGTCACTTCATTGTCCACAGTTGACCGGTCTACCGCGTCCCGTGTGGACGTGCTAACTGTACCCGCAGACTTTAGAGATCAAATAGATTACATCTCACCGGTACATAGCGCGGTCAGGCGCCATCGCATAAGCAGAGTTCAATTTTATGAAGTCGCTTAGAAAATTGAAGAGACCAAAATAATACTGCAGCAAAAGAACAATGGACGGTAGTAACGCAACCCCAGGAGTAGCGGAGCAATGTTAAACACAGTGATAACGTACATCCAACGTAGAGGAGCGCCTGTGTAGGAACAGATATGCTGACTTTAAGGACCAAAACGTCACCCAAATTTGTAAGAAATTACTTCTTTGAGAACAGGATACTACGGAAAATGAGAGTAATCGCCTGAAAGATATATGCTGGTGGGTGCAAAGGAGAGATTATGATTATTTCGTGAATATTAATATCTTATTTATTGCAAGTGTGTGCTCGACAACCTTCACAGTAGTAACGTTTGATTTCTAAACGTATTTTATTCGTATTATTCTTGAAACAGTGTATCCTGCATAAGCTAATTTATCAAGCGTAGCTTTGAAGAGTTGTTCCTTTTCAGCCGCTGTGTGCTTGAGTGTACAAGACAGGAGCAAAACTACACCCAAAAAACACAAATATACATGCATATGCATCCGAATGCGTATATATGTATTGTATAGGTACATATGCATAATTTAATTAGTTACACATTGAGTAGCGTAAACACAATGATGATCATACTTAGTAGATTAGCGCATGCAGAGAGCCTAAGCTGTCGCTGACTCCGGGTATTAAGCTTCTGACGTCATAAGTTACTTGTACGTTGATAAATAGCTATTTTACATTGTTTCTTCATTATCCCATTTGCTTATTCAGAGTGTCCTACAGTCTCTATGGTTGTACGGAAATACGTATCAAAGCATCTACGAGCTTTTTCAGCTTTCTGAAGCATAAAATTTTCAAATAGCGTTGCCTTATAAGGCTTATAGAAGAGCAAGTGAATTCAACTCGGCATATGCCCGCGTGTGTCAAAAGCACTTTTGGAGTCAAGTTTATCGTCGTTAAAATGCAATAGATCAAATGAGTTTTATCCAGAGTAACACGGCTTTCTGGAGGTAATGTCTTCCATTTATTTTCGCCTTCTACCAATGACCTGCTATGCTTTATAATTGCGAACCGCTGCAGCAAAAATTCGTTGCAGATGCGGATGATGAAACACTTAGATAGAAGAACTTTCTAACAAGATTTGTGTAAAGCACATAAAAGTAAATTTCTTCCCTTCCAGCGAAGTAGTATTGAAGCAAGAGCCTATACATAATACGCAGAAGCCATACAACTACTCGGTAAAATTAAAAAAAAAAAACATCAACTACTATACGCTGCGCGTGGTTCAGCAATGTAACAGTAAGTGTCGCGTCCGACTCGCGTTAACTAACTTACAGATAAAAAAATACCCAACCAGTTCCTCACATCTAAACTGTCGTTTAGAACGATGTCGTTGAAACTGGTGAATGATAAATTTATATAAATTTTTTTTAATGATACTGTAGTTTTTACGTTAGGAGAGGAGGACTGGATCTGTTGTTAACGACAGCACAGCTTAGGTCCCCATTTTACAAACAAACGGTACAACCGGGTGGCGGTATCGTCGTTCACGACGGATTTGTGTGCGTGTTTGTGTACGCAGATCGAGTGCGTGTAAGCGGCGTTCAAGTTGGTGCGCCGCGCTGCTCGCTGTATCGCTGATTAACTTAGGTTAGGTTAGGTAACGTTAGGTAAGGTTACAAAGGTTAGGTTGGGTTAAATTGGGTTAGGTTAGGTAAGGTTAGGTTAGGTTAGAAGGTTAGGTAAGGAGGTTAGGTTAGGTAAGGGTAGGTTAGGCTAGGCTAGGTTATGTTAGCCTAGGTAGTATTTATTTTAGTGGTGGCGTGCGCAGCAAAGCTTAATTGAACGCACAATCGTCGTGAACGACGATAGTGCGATCGGGTGCGTGCTAGTTACGGAAAAACAACGCAAATAATTATTAAATATTACGGCAATTTGGCCAACAGCATCACATTAATCATTGCCTTTTCTAAACTAACTGTGGTATATAATTCAGACCTGAATTATGGTAGACTGTTGCTAGTCTTCGACTGTGCTACGACCGAATGGTCTGTTATGACTTCACCGTTGAACATACAGCCACAGCGTACGGCAGTGTGTTAACCTGTTCTGTATCATCATCCTTGGCGCAAATACTATGTTCAGGTTATATATATTGGCTTTAAATTGCTGCAAAATATTCATAATATCTTTGAACAATGTTTTTATATGAACACAGCTTTACACAAACTGCAGAGGAAAAGGAAAGAACGTTTCAGCGCCCTGCCATATGAACACGAGTGCCTCTGATGTTGCCTAACATCGCACTCCCCGCAGTGCAAAAGTCACGGCAGCCCTCAGAACTTGCTCCAATTACGAGCATTTTTGGAGTACACGGAGCTGTTTTCATGCCCTTCCTATGGAGTCACTCGAACAAACACAAAAGAGGATTGATGATTCTTCTACGGGGCACTGCGAAGCGTGAAATCCCAAAGGACTTTTCCATTATTAAAATTACAACAGAGCGTAAACAGGAGGCAGAGGCGGACAGCCAGCTGAAAATAAATCGATTAAAAATATATATAACAGGTCACGGGCTGGGGCGGTTGCATTGCGAAAGTTTTGTGCAGTAAGTGCAATGTTATGACTGAATCCCCAAGACTTTTTGGTATTTTATACGCGCTTGGTTTCTTTTTGCGGGCGCATCATCTACATAACGTATTATCAATTGCTAATGGCCTTTCAGATTTGAGTGAAACAATCATCAACTGTATGTAAGAATCTTCATCAGGTTTAAGCCATCTGTATTGCCTCACACCAAAACAATAATTTATGAATCACTGTCTCAGTAGACGTTCTGTAAAGACAATAATTCCTTTTTCTGAAGCATACTGTAAAATGTTGTGAAAGCTTAAAATAAGTAAATTAGGGAAAATTTTCAAGCAATGCTCGTCTAGGAACTAAAAATTGATGATAAGCCAATACAATTGACACTTCACTAGCACTTTCAACGAAACTTGGACCTTCCAAGTAAATTAGCGATAGAAAGTTCTTCCACGTTTAAGCCAGTAGTGGCAACAGTGTAATGCTTTGAATATGATGCTCGACATTGTATATAACTGAATACTGAAGTATATCCAGCAGCAGCAACAGCTGGCCAATATTCGTGCCGCAGCAGCATCCCTCACACTTCAACAATTTATTTTCTTTGTCGACTCGCCTACCTATTTCATAAAAAGTCTCATTATTGCTATGCAACGGTGACATGGGGGTAAACGAATACAATTGTTTTCACATAGTCGGTCACTATTCCTGCTAACTCGTTTCTTAATATTAAGTGTTGGATAAATTAGCATTTCCTTCACAGTCCATATTTATATAGCGGAAAGTGTTTCGATAAAATTAAGACTGGCATCACACTTTTTTTCAATACTTTCTGTAGCTGTTTGATTGACATGCCGTTCGTTTCAACGTTATGTAGGTAGTAGAGAGAGTTATTCGCATTTGTTTGTATATCTCTCAAAAGTACAAATTGTTTTCAAGACAAATTGAACCGGTACAGCGAGGCGTAATTTGCTTCTTTCATTGGTTGACAGGTTTAACTCAAGGCGCAGAGTTCTTCATGAATGTAACAATTTTACACTTGCAAATGTTTTCTGCTTTAAATGCACAATTCATTTATAATGTTAATCCTTTTTTTTATTATTTTGGCCAGAGTAACGGCGTAATTGCATTCCGTACTTGCAGTAATCCGAACCTATACTCACTCGACTCACGTAATCTTCTCAGATTTGATCAGACGTTCACCTGATATATATATAGTCAGAAGTCACTACTAGCGAATAAAATTCCCGCCAGAATTATATAAGTTCGAGTGAGAATTCAAAGTGCAAACAGATACTTCTTCTTCGCCCCTTAAAGCACAAAGTAAACCTTTATTGTTAGTACAACTAGCATTATTAATCGAATTACTAATAGCCAAATTTCCTCGATGAAATACCTACCTAATTTACAATCATTCCTAACGGCACTTCAAATACAGTAATTATCTAATACTGAAACATGCGAGTCTACTGTAAATTTCACGGCACCATTTTTCTTCTCATTTGTTCGTTTGTTCTAATGGTACTCGTATTTCAAATGACGTACCCTCTAGAAAAATAGAGAGTAACCTTTATAATGTGCTACGGAACGCTCGTGCCAGAATGTACTTGTGTTTTGACTCCTCAAATCCTCAAGCTGTTCCGTGTGAAGAGAGCACAAAACAACTTTTCAGGCCTATCTAACGAGGTGTTTTCGTAGCTCGCCAGGTTCTAGGAGCTGCTTTCTTTGGATAAATAACTTCTGCTAATTTGAAAAACTAAATTAACTGGCCAGATTTTCGCTGCGTTTGAGCTTGAGAGCTTTAAGGCACAGGTTTCGTTCTCGTCATTTTTTCTTCTCTTTCTTAGATAACACAAAATAAAATAGGTGCCTCTGGCGATCGTTAGCACTAAGCTTAGAGCTCCGAACGGAAGTATGCAAACAGTTATATAAAAGATAACACCTGAATGAAACTGTTAGCCCACAATATAGTATATACACGTTTTAACGAAATAAATTCCATCGTAAAAGACTCAATTTATGATCTTATAGGAAACCCCTCCTGTTGGAGATAGTTGAAGTTAGAAACCGAATTTCAATTCAAGATGGGAGCTTACTATGAACAACTCGAGGTTTAAGACTGGTTTTTTCAAAGAAATCCTATGACCTGATGAATAATGTTATATAATACTAGTGGACCCGTGCGTGAAAAATTCACGCAATAACCTATGCGTTTGCCTAATGCTTCTAGGCCGGTGCGGAATCTCCTCTTCTCTTATTTGCTTTTTAATTCTCTTCTTTTCTTCACTGATCCTTTGTCGTGTTGTCATCCTTAGGTCTTCTATATAGACAGGCAGAAGTAACATCTTCACCAAACTTAAACAAAATAGCAGCTTATATACAATGTGTTCGCTCCGTAGCAAAGATACCGTTGATACCGTCTTTCCACCTCAAATATCTGTTTCATTTGAGGTGCTCAAATTTTGACCT
>LQNS02278094.1:5133246-5143273 GCA_001587735.2 Parhyale hawaiensis | reverse complement strand
TTTTGTTATTGTTTGTTAGCTTGCTCTAATATATTAAATATATTTATGTTTGCACTGATGTTTTGTAGAAATATGTTAAATACATTCCTTAAGGCCCCATCAATTAAAAGATTCATTAACCTACTCTACATGGTTTAACTTTATTTCCAAATAATGAAAATCGTTCTCTTATTTTACCCGCTACAGTATTATTGAAACAAAATCTTTGTATCAGCGGTTAGTTATAATTGTTATCAGTATATCCATTTCAAGGCTGTCTCAATGGCCCAACTGAAATTGTAAAAAAAAAACTAGGAGCCTCCGATTCCACTTTTGTCCTGCAAAAGCGTGCTGCAAAAAACTGACTAATGGTGCCAAGTGTCCTACGTATAATATATAGTACACTATGATAGTGTTATTCGCACGAGACTTATAAAAACACCTACCGCAGGATGAAAAAAGTTAACAACCTAGTCGGGCTTCTGCAACCTCAAAATGGTAACCGTACTCGCAATACGGTTACGAGACTGCCGCCTGTCGATGAGCATTGCAATCTCTCCAACCAAGTCCTATGTTGACCATAACTTAGCCTACACACGTTGCTCATAGAAAGTATACTTACGCACTCCAATCAGAAAAGTATATACTCCTTGTTCATTACCTATATAATTTTGTTCGGTTGTTCCTTATACTTGAAATGGTTGCTTCTAAGCAGTTACCTTCGTAACCCAAGACTCAAACCTCGTTACCGCTTTCTGGGGTTTTGATTGCGATACAATTTTTCGGTGGCTGACAGCAGTACGTACAAGGTGCATCCTCGGTCACCCTAAGTTTGTGATTACAGTACGACTCAATATTAACGAACTTGCTTCTTTCGCAACTCTCACCAAAAGCCGATTGACTAGCATTTCTCTGAAAGAAGTCTGGGTCGCCCTATAGGCTAAAACCGTACTCCGGTTTGCGAGTGGCTAAAAGTTCTGCTAGGGTGATTGATCTCATTCATGAGCTAAAGATGCATTTTAGACTCAAACGCCAGAGCCCAAAACAATTACAGCAGCATTCCAGTGGACGCATTGAAAGCAATTAATGCGCATAATAAATAGTCGAATCCAATTAAATAGAACGTTTGAAGTAACAAAAACTGAAACTGTGAGTGAAGTAACTTACTCTAAGCTCAGGAAAATAACGGGCAAAGTAATTTTTTATGCAATTGCACACTTACTGCAGCGATGGCAACTTCTTCAAGAAAACCCAGCTGCGTTAGATCCATCAACTCTCTAAATAGGTAAAAAAAAACACTCTCTCTTTCCGAAAGCTCTGTATTAGATAAGAACCACACCGTACACTGTTCAGTCACACAGTATATTACTTATCACTCGGTTTCTACACTATACCAGTTATTGAAGCTCAATGTACTTATACAATACAGTGGCCATATCATAACCTGAAACATAATTATATATCCTATCGCTAACAATATACAGTACTATAAATGCATAGCAGCTTAACAGGCTATTTTGGAAGTATATTGAGCCTGGGCGGTTACATGTGGAACATCTGAAGGAGAAATAGATTGCAGTAGAGCTATACGCAGGCGTGAAATTCTTCAGAAATTACAGTGAAAATGTCAATCGGACTCCAGTGCCAGGATACACATCAGACACAGTCGTGCCAAGCAGATAAAAAGCACACGTAATAGATACTTCATGACGCTCATGACGTCTTTGTAAACCGCATCGAAACATAAAAAAAAAGTAAAGTAGTGCGTGTACTGAAAATATCCAGTTACAGGGTAGCGCTGCCGCATCGAACATATTGTAAAGTTATGTAAATGCGCAAAAGATCGGATCATAATAAACTACACCATACATTGACTGGACACTGAAATTTGGCCTTTCACAATTGGGCCTGGAGGCCAATTTACGCAAGTGTTAATAAAATGAGTTCTAATAATCCCAGAGACCTCAAACGAAGATTAAGTTCTTCGTCGCACCATAAGGAATGCGTTGCAGAGCAGAGAATCTAAATTCGCAACCATATATCATCAGCAAGCGATATACATCATACTTTCGGACACCAAGAAAAATTAAAAATTCATTATAATTTCTAGAAATGTCACAATTTTATAGAAAAAATTGGCACATAGATACTACATGTAACGTAGCTATTTGAATATCACATACAATTGAGTTTTTTCCAATGACGGATTTGAAGTAATCACCTCAGAAATTGATGTATGTAGAGCTTTCGGTGAGCCGCAACAAAAGTGAGGTAAGAAAACCAAGTACTGTTAAAATAATTAAGTAAAACCACAGTCATACAACATTGGTACCTACCAATGACCTAAAATGCATGTTTAACTATGAGGTAAAGATACCAAGACAGCCGGTAAATGATATTAAAACATATGTATGGCTCCATTACTAGAACCATCTAAAGCTGCACATCGTCATTGTCAATGCCATATCACATAACTGCCTAGGTATATTACATCACTTTGTGGTTGCCTACGTTATATCACTTCAAAGTTTCCTATGTTGCATCATTTTTTGGTTGCCTAAGTTGGAACACATCATAGTTGCTGGAATTAAATGACGTAAATCACTTCACAGTGGCCTACATTGCATCACTTCAGGGCGGTCAATGTTATATCACTTAACAGCTGTCAAAGCTACATCACTTTACAGTTGCCAATGCAATATCACTTCACGGTTGTCAATGCTGAATCACGTCACTGCTGTCAGTACTACATCACTTCATGACGGCTAGTGCTTCATCATTCAGATCACTTCACGGCCGCCAATGCTATATCACTCCACTGCTGCCAATACGATATCACTTCACTGCTTCCAATGATAGATCACTTCCTGACGGCCAATGCTTCATCACTTTACAGCTGGCCAGGCTCCATCACTTTATGGCTACAAGCTGCTTCTAACCTTTCAGCTTTGCAGTTTGTTCTGATTTTCTCACTTAGCCCCAATAGCTCTCTATTAAAGCTGTTTGCTTGGCATTTCATTACAAATCGTGCATACCACGAATTTGAGAAGCTTCTGTTCTACAAAATGAGACTGTTTATTTCACAAACTACTGCGAACTAAGTTTACTGCATATATCAAAGGATGTCATAAACAGTTGCTCTATGTAAATTCACTGCAAGCCTTAATACTTTTGTTAATTTGTTGCGTATAGAAGTTTTAGAAGTATGTGCAGGTTTGCCAGTCACTACTGAATGTAAAAGAATTAAGTCAAATAGCCTAAACAAAGTATAAAAAAGTAATGGGAGAACATATAAAAATGCGTCTGCGGCACCGTGCGCTCAGGCCCAATTACGGGGCCGAATTCTGCCTTAGGGGCCAGAGTCCAGTCAATGTGGTTTATGTGTGGTTTATGATCGGAGCAAACGCTCTTCTGATTGATGGAAAAATCACAAATGTCCGTGAATTACACGAAATCTGCTGCATCCTGCGTTTGACTCTTCTGCTTCCGTCGTTCAAATCAGAAAGGTGAGATGAAGTCGTGGGCGCAACCTGAAACCTATTTATACATAAACATCCGTAGGATACCGTAACAAAATAATATAAAAAGTACCAAGCGAATGCCACAAAACTTAATCTTGCTAGAAACTGTCACTGGACGAACTCTTGAATGAATAAAATTAAATCTTTCTGTCAAGCTTGTGCCAGGGCCGATGATTCTAACCACAGCAATGATATGCTGAAATAAGGCGGATTCACACGCCAGTGAAATGAAAGTGTTTCCTCCACTCAGCGCATAGTTGAACTTCTGTGTCCATTTAAACAGTAAAGAAGTGGACAGCCTTCATAGTGCGTGTGTACTCAAAACTTGCAGAAGTATCCGAAACAGTGCGAGTGTCTCTTGTGCAGCCAACTGACTCGACAGTCAACATGTTTAAAAATCCTTTTTAGCAGCCAAGCACAGCTGTGTTCAGGAGTGCACCGCAATACACTTAGCCAACGAGCTGAGAGAATATATTCATTTGACCGTGGAATTGAACCGGCCTGTAAAGGCGAGTGCTCGCTATAGTCAAAAGGTGAGACAACTTGGAAGAATCTGCTTCAACACGTACGTTTGAAGATGTTCAAAGACGCCCAAAAGATTTTTTTTTAACATGTTAACTAAGCTTCGAAGAGACTAACCTAAATTTATCAGAACTCTTATTTCAGTACGAAGCGTAGTTAAGCATTAGTGCCAGCAACTACAACACCAAGTTTCTAAAAATACGTTTATACAAACTACCACGTACCACGTAAGTTAACAATCTAGTGATATTTAATAATCATAGAAGCGGTAACTTGAGCCCCCTGTTAGCTAGGAACCAACAGTTGATCTTGTATATTACTTCTACTCTGACTAGTACCATACAGCGTGTCCCAGACTGGGTACAAATTGCAGTGCAGCAGAAAAATTCATATCGTTGTCCATTCCCTTCAAATATCTCCTATTGAAGTTACGTCGTATCCTTGTGTTGTTGAAAGGCATTGAAAAAATAAATGTAAACCTCTGTCATTTTATAGAAATAGAGTGCATTTTAAGAGCAATTGCTCGTACAGTGTGCACGGGTGTCTAAATGTAACCTTGCTATACCTCTTCACCAAGCGGCTGCTCCCTATAGTGCTGGCGAATACGAAAAAACAAGGCACAGCGCTACCTCTGACAACAGTGCTATATGCGTGCTCTGTGAACGAGATGTGACATACACGGCATCATACGGCATTATGGTACCAAGTTCTTTTTTATTTTAGACAATAAAGAAAAAACTTTGAAATGTGCAGTAGGAGCAGCAGCATCCCTTGAGCTACAGCAGAACCTCACTCGGAGCTGAAACTGCCGCGGCGTTGTTTCTGCCCATCCCATCTCTACCGTACAGACCTGACCACGGCCCTGCCTTAACAGACGCTTTGCTTGCCTTGCTCCAGCATCAGGGGCGGCCAAACAGTTTGGTAGTCAGTGTTTTGCAGTGTACAACGGACTGAGCTGTTAGTTTACTACACATGTGGTTCTTCTACCATTACTAGAAGAATGTCAGTCAATCCTGGAACAAAAAACCTACTCGTACAAAAAGAGTGTGCTAATATATCGCAGAGTATAACATTGTTTAGCAGCAGTTTATTATCAAAATCTATTGCTCTCGATTAGCAGTAGGATCATAACCACAGTATAGTGCAGTGTATGCAACAGTTTATGTATTTCTACCGACACAATCACACGTGCAGTTTCAAGATTAAGTCGGTTATGTATATCAGTCGTCACTGATAATTAGATTTCATATGCTACACGCAGCGACTTCATTCTAGCCTCTAGTGATTAGAATATAAATGAAGCAGCGCTAGGCGCAGCAACAGACGCTGCTGCGTAGAGTAAATATAACTCTGTGGGGCCGCCGATAAGTCGTCGGCAGTGTGTATATTTTACAAAGAATTAGACCGTGCACAATGATTTAGTCACGTGCTGAGGTACACAGTGACACAGTCACGTGCTGAGGAGCACAGTGACACAGTCACGTGCTGAGGCGCACGGTGACATAGTCACATGCTGAGGAGCACAGTGACACAGTCACGTGCTGAGGCGCACGGTGACATAGTCACATGCTGAGGAGCACAGTGACACAGTCACGTGCTGAGGCGCACGGTGACATAGTCACGTGCTGAGGAGCACTGTGACACAGTCACGTGCTGAGGCGCACGGTGACACAGTCACGTGCTGAGGCGCACGGTGACATAGTCACATGCTGAGGAGCACAGTGACATAGTCACGTGCAGAGACGCACAGTGACATAGTCACGTGCTGAGACGCACCGTGACATAGTCACATGCTGAGGAGCACCGTGACATAGTCACGTGCAGAGACCCACAGTGACATAGTCACGTGCTGAGACGCACCGTGACATAGTCACATGCTGAGGCGCACAGTGACATAGTCACGTGCTCAGGCGCACAGTGACATAGTCACTTGGTTACCAGTGGGGTGCAATCGAGCCAGGATGCAACCAGCAAGCAAGCATACCTCACGTAGACCGATAAACACCCCAGATATTTCTGACAGTGTGTTGCCTGCTGGCGGTCTGACACAGGCGTACTCTTCGGTTCGAAGAAAACTTTAAATATCAAGATACTCAAAGTTACTTTTGCTTCTTGATATTTTCTTACGCATTAGTGATACAGTGTGACACAGAAAAATTTGTCGAAAGTAAATACACATAGCGCAAAAAATTGAAAAAGTAGACAGGTGAAAGAAAATTATATGAGAAGGTTTAGGGCGCCCCAATTGGCCACCGTAATTCTACTTCCAGGATTTGACTTGCCCAGAACTTTCTATAGGTGCGCTGGCTTTGATCTGCTGTATCGAGTTCCAGGCTTGACTCATAATCTGTTGCGCTAAAAACTTCCAAAAAACCAATCTTCCTCCGTAAAATGGCGAATTCAGCCAACTCAAAGATACCAGGTTACGGCCGATACCGAGGCTATACTAAAAAATACTTTCATATGTCCTCTTTTTTTATCTCTCTGCGTTAATTACTTTTCATTGTTTGACCAATTATTTTTGCATCACATTTGCACAACAGACGTTTAAACTATCTTTTCATGGGGTACGTGCTGTCATTACTGGAGCACTGTGCTGTGCTTGCATGCTCCAGTATCAGAGATCACATCCTCGCCAAATGAATGTATTTCTGCCTTACTCTGCATACGGCGTCAGCACTTCCGTCGTTCACCCTCCATTGTGGGGGTACTGACCCTAACCCAAAAAGGGGACCGTCAGGAGCTCGCAGTTGTCGCCCGAGCCTTCCGTCTGTAGCTCTGTGATCGACTGCAACCGTGCACTCCTTTGCGGCCTATCATGCACCTATCTGCAGCACACACCAATGCGTGTGGATTTCCCAGTTCAGGGAGTACAGTTGAGTTGACGTTACATTACTCTTCCAGAAGTCCGCCCACACGTGTCACATTCGTGCAGATTTTCCTAAACTCAGACTTCAATTGAGAAGATAGGCAGTGAAAAGTAAGCACAATATCCGCTACACTGCAGTGATCATAAAGCAAAGGCATAAATTATAGGAGGAATATGTGTACAGCGACATGGAGTCAAGTCAGAACTCGCATAGGGACCTCGGCTATCTTGCTAACGGATTTTGTTCGTGCTTTCTGATTCACAGAGCAACAAACGCAAGGGAATTTTTCTCAAACAAACACGGCTAGCATAAATAGAAACAAAGTACGAAGAGTGACCTCAGGTTCTGGGCCGAAATGTTCTTGGAATTATAATTATCAAACGAGGACTGCCACAAACTATGCCGATTGCCGCACACAAACCAATACATTCACATACACAGAACATCGCGCATTCACACGAAGCTAACCTACACGCACGCACATGGACCAACTCCACCACACGCGCACATCGATTCTTTACAAAAGTTGATTTAGCGAGTTGCTAACCGATGAATTTTCAAGTTTTTTTTTTAATTAAAGCATGACACACATAATCTAGATGTATTAACCATTCGAATGCTGAGAACGATTATTTATAGTAATGTAATACATACGAATTAATAATATGTACGAAGAAAGAACTGTTCGTTTGCTCCAGCTTCTTCGTCTTCCTCAATATGGCATAACTACGCCTGATATTTTATGTACAAACACTACCTCGCGCACAAACAACAAATAATCACACTCACACCACTCATACAGGGATATTGTATAAACCTCTTCCTCTTAATATGCAATTATACTGTACGATTTCATCCAGTCCATGCAGACAAGATACTGCTATTCCGTTCACACAATGGGCACGATTCAAACATGAAATCTTCTCAGTTCCCTTCCACGATGTGCGCAGGAGGATTTCACGAGCCTGTCCACACGATGTAAACGAGAAGAAGCGCGCACAACTTCCATGTGACGGTATCTGTGAAAGAAAAATTCTTAATTGTATACTGCATAACCCTCGAGTCCTGTTACCATTACACAGTATGTTAAACATCTTACTGCTTTCTCAAGAACTGCCGTATGGTAAGGAAAGGAATTATATCGTGAGGTAATGAACTAGAAATCTGTCGTTAAAGTCTGATGACCCATACTTGCTACTGAAATTTGCGGTCTTTAGGCACTGGAATGTTTAGAGACGATAAGGTTCATTGCGGCCTAGACTGTACTGAGCCATGTGGTACGCAGCTACGACAAACGACAGAAGTGATCGAAGAGCGTGCAACAAAGTTCTAGAATTCTATTCGAAGGAACACCATGAAAATCAGCATCCTCAACAGCAAGCGGTGGAAGAAGATGAAGCGCCAGGAAGAGATCCTGGATTGGTCGATGGTAACAGCAACATTTGTAGCCCAGTTGGGACATTGGGCTGGTGCCCTGAGATGGCAAACCTTCAAACTTTTCAAAAGGAAAATAATGCAGAGCTAAAGACCATCAACAATTGATTCTGGTAGCAGGAGGTACCATCAGTACCGAGAAAATTGCCTTCTGACAAGCATGCAACAAGTTTAGTTTGTATAGTTGTTAAAATCATAAGGAAAGAGTTTTAGAGGATTTCTAAATATTATTATATTATTACCACATGCCTTATTATCGTCTTCACCCAACCTTCACAGCCGATACATAAACTATTAGGGAAGTGTTAAGCTCATTTTAGTCTTAACCCTATTTGCTCCAAGGCGGTAGAAAATTGTACCGTCCTACCGTTATTCGTTCACAGATCTGCTCCCAGTGATATTCACCGCCCAAAATTCCGTGATTTTTCTCAATTGAACATGACTATCAATAAAATTCTATTATACCCGCACATTACAGCCAAAATTATAGATAAATATAAATATTTCAGAAAATTAGATGATTAAATTGCCGTGTAGATTTTCTTTTTATTCAAAAAGAACTTTCAAAATTATATCACTAAAAGACAGCAACAAGGCTAGAAATGAAAAATAGAAGTGATTATACGTTCAGGTTGTGAAAGTAGGAAAATTGCGGCAGATGTGCTGCCGGAGTATTCACCCTATAGTGTCCGGAAATATTTTCTTATATTCGAATTTAATTGACATTAAAACTACTCTGAGACATTATTTTTTTAACTAAATAGGCGAAAGAATAGCTGAATAAAAGACTTTTGAGACTATGAAGAAAAAACTCTAATGTTGATAAAATTATAAGCATTGTTAGTGAGCGGTACAAATTTGTACCGCCTTGTCCCTCAAGTGGCTGAAAAAAAAATGGTAACCGATAGGGTTAAGCTTAAGCCATTTTAACAATCACGAAACAGATTGAAAATTTACATGTAGGTAGCCTTGCTAATTTTTCAGTTTGAGAAGCAGCCCAATAATATTTCTTTGAAAGTGACGTCATCTTCTCCAGAACCAATCCGCAAGTTTGAAAAAATTTTGCTCCTAATCTGTAGCTGTGACCCAAATTTTTCAATGTTACAAATACGCAATGTTTGTACTTCCAATAAGATGATCACACGAAACTCTTGCCACAGCTGAGTTCCAGGCGCTACCATTTTTCTCTTATAACCCCTATTGGAACCAGTTGGTCGCATTTCAACTTTTAGTGATTTCATCATTGGAAAGCTGTAGCCTCTTTCGTTGAGTGAAGCGACCTCGTTAAGCTACCCAAAAATTTCCAGAAAACCAGAAAATATTGTTAAGGGATTCAAAATTGTCCTCCTATTCTCGCGGTTAACCCTAGATTTCATAGCGTTGTCCATGAACAATACATTTCATGTAATGCTATACCTAAGAGAGAGGTAGACTTTGATATTGGGATGTTGGCTCTTTCGTATCTCAAGTAAATATCGCTCTTGCTAGAAATAGCACAAACTGCAGCAACCTGAGATGGATCCCGTAAGCACGATAGTGTTAAAGAATAAACTCTATTGCAGACAGGCAGAGCTGGGATTCGGTATTTTTTTCTGTACCGTCGTATCGGTATTCGGTACTTAAATAACGGGTCAGTTGGTTCGGTATTCCCCCCCCCCCCCAAAAAAAAAAAAAAAAAAAAAAAAAATTTGGGATTTTTTT
>LQNS02278094.1:5097896-5112676 GCA_001587735.2 Parhyale hawaiensis | reverse complement strand
AGCAACCCACCAAGCAGGGCCCGAGCCGCCGCTCCGACCCGACGTTGCCGAGTGCCCGGAACAGCAAGGCGCGCCCCGCCCAAAGGCCGCCAAAGACAGAGAAAGAAAGCAAGCGTGGACACCCCCCACCGCGCGGACCCGGCACCACGCTGCACCACTCCTTGCTGCATTTGGGGAAATTGCGGTCAATGCAGCAAGTTAGGTACCGCTGCAGGTCAAATTCTCAAGGAAATTGGCCATTAAGCAACAAGTAACGTTTGCTCTAGCCCTTGGGAGGTGAGGTTTGTAATACAAATTACAAGCCCATCAAGTTCCCTGGGCGTTGTGACCCAGCCAGTCGCAACCCGTGTCGCAATCATAGCTCAAACGGCGACTGCAACACGAGTTACGGTGATGAAGGTCGCCGAGCGCAAACGTCTATTTTGAATAAATTCATTCAAATCCGCAACAAATTAGGTCCTTACGCCAGAATAAGTAAATCAGATCAGTTAATTGCAACTTCCATTCATAAAATTTTGAAAAACAGAATTCATTGTCCTTGAGCTTACACCATTTGTCGCTAGATGGCGTTCTCACAACCACTTTTCGGGTTACGGTAATATTTTTCAGGTTGCGCTAGCCCGGTTTCGGTGTGATTGCGACACACCCCAGGTGTCTAGCTATCAAACAGAGGATGTTAGTGACTGTACTGAAGGGTATGCATTAGTTAACTCCTGCACTTTGCCAATATTTGGTATACGATTGAAATGATTACCTTCGTACATATGCGTTAAAAAATGGTAATATCCATGTACAGTGCTTTGAGAAAGTATTTAAAAGTTAGCGATAGACGCGTACAAATGCATTTACGGCAATAATTAAGTAATATCCGTACACAGTGAGCAGTGTATTATTTTGATAGCTTTGTGATTCTACGACATGTTGAATGCAGTTTGATGAATTGCACTACGTTTCTACGGTATGCTCTACAGTGTCTATAAATTATATAACAAAATTATTCGGTAACGATTGATGAATAACAGTTGGTTGAGATTGCAGTTACTCGTAATATTACGCGGCTCGTACATACGACAGGAACGCATTACGCGTCTCACGGTCGGTCATTTCAAGAAGGAACCCGCAGTTTCATTAACAGCAGCAACAGAAGAAGAGGCAGAAGTCATTGTAATACAAACTAGTCGTAAAGTGTATATGGTACTGAAATAAATACAATGAGTAATCAAAGTACCAAAATTCGCAGTTTTACGGCTCGTTGCAAGACTCATACCAATAATTACTGTGAGATTTTCGCAGTTGATTTATTTTAACTTTACGTTCCACGCAATATTTTTTTGTGTGACAGAAAAGACCATCAATCATGAACCGCCTGAGATGAACACGACTTACGGAGCGACTTATTACGGACGCTTGACAGGCAAGCGGCATTTAATGCTATTGATATCTATTTTTGTGTCTCTTACAGGCTACAGCAGTCAATGCCATGTGTGTTAGCGGGTACGTACATATACAAATACATAACGAAGATTCTGGCATTGCTTTCTAGCTCCGTCTTTCCTTGCAACTAAGAGTAAACCCCTTGGAATCTCCCCGGTAAAAAAATTCCAAAGGATTGTGCCACAAAATAAGATACACTAAGTCCGGCTCATATCTCTGATATTCTAGCACTTAATTGTACAGTCCTGCAGAAATTCGCTGCGTGAAACTGAACTTCACTTCTGACAGTCGTTCACCGCCATCACTTGTTCACTACGACATAAAGATCAGCCATGTAATCCCGTTGGGGCATTTGGTCTCGTTTCGAGCAGTACACATACAAAATAAACTCAACGTTATTTGAAACCTCAAAGTCAATGTAAAGGAACACCTACTTCGAACTTCTTATGCCATGCCCAAATTCTTCAGATAAAGTTCAAGTCAGCTAGACCGCACTCCGGGTAGGGAGGGCCTGGAAAGTTACTGGGAAATAAGAAACCCACACGCACACTGGTCCGTGCTGCAGATATAAGACGAGTGTTCGACTTCAATCTACTGGAGCTATACAGTGTTGCTCACGCAGGAGCTTTGCAATACATTTTTAGGGCTTGTTACGTAAGTAAGTTGGTTCATACTGCAGTCTTCTCGTCTCTTGACGTGCGTCGCAAGCTCTGTTCAGCGTCCAAATGCCTTACTGCAGTGCCCATTACAACAACAAAACGAGAAAAAACGCAGCCTTCTGAGTTCCAATTCACTCGAGATACTAGGAAATATCTGAGACTTTACTATGGCGGCACTTGTTATGCCAGCTGATTTCAAGGCAAACACGCACGCAGCTGTGCATCTTTTCTAGAGCACTACAAAATATTCATACGCCGAGCAGTAGGCACCATAACCAACAGACTGCCGTGTGGACCCTCCTTAAATACCTTATAGCTTGAATACTAAGTTGAATCTTTTCTGTAAATGGTTCGGCTTACATCTGCGGGTGATGGTGTTTAACGATACATCAAATTGGGAAAGCACGATTGAAGGAGGGTTCTGTGTCGGTCTCTGCAATAACAGGAGAGTCTGTAGACTATATTACAAATACAATATATACGGATGCAAATTTTAAGTCGAAGAACAACGCCTATATGAAAGTATTATTGGTACGTCTGCAAGATTTACAGTGCTGAACTTGCAAACTAAACTTTGTTTTATTGTAGGAGACAGCCCGGGTCACGAGCATGGGCGTATCTGCCATCTATTATAACTTCTATCAGCCGTGAAAATGTTTTGTTTTAGGTTGGTTCCTCTTAGCAGCATTTAGGGTGTCTTGATGTTGTTTAATGCTCCATTTGGGTTCATCTCTCAAATTTGACGCCCAGGCGTGTAGTTGTAAAAATAATCAATTTAGTAATACAACCAACAATAGTTAATAATAACACCAGCACAGCAAGGTCGTCATTGCAACACACGAGCAGTAGGTTCCGTCTACGATCGCGTCAAGGGAGGTAACAAGTAGAAGGTGCGATTTAAAGCCCATTCTGAATCCCATACACTCAACCATCTTGCTTATCCTGTTGAATTGAAGAGAAGCAGCAGGCTTGCTGTTTGTACGTTGTCTTCAAGTACAGATTTGTGCGCTCGCACAGCGATCAACGAATTGAAAATTAATAAAAAGCTGCTCTGGATCTAGCTCCACATACTATGCAAAAAGCGTCCAAAATAAGCGACATCGCGCAAACAAATGCCCATTCTACATGGTGTTGATACATAAAACTCAGAACTGAGAAACAACATAATCTATCGTTAGGTATCAAATACTCGGTGTGAGGTACTCACGTGCAGCACAAACTTGCGATCAGTGTTGAGGTTGACGGGTCCCGTGCGCTCGGTGGGGACGTATCGGTAGAACTCGGTGTTGTTGTGGTACCACTTGAGGGAGTACAGCGAGGTGTCGGCCATGTTGTACACGCAGCGGAGGGTGGCTGAGCCNGACCTGCAGGGGAACAAGATAGAGTGTTACAATGAGGACCTGCAGCAGGCTGCCTGCACGACCTCCAGGGGAACGAGATAGAGTGTTACAATGAGGACCTGCAGCAGGCTGCCTGCACGACCTGCAAGGGAACAAGATAGAGTGTTACAATGAGGACCTGCAGCAGGCTGCCTGCACGACCTGCAGGGAAATAAGATAGAGCGTTACAGTGAGGACCTGCAGCAGGCTGCCTGCACGACCTGCAGGGGAACAAGATAGTGTTGCAATGAGCACCAACAGCAGGCTGCCTGCATGGCCTGCAGGGGAACAAGATAGTGTTGCAGTGAGCACCAACAGCAGGCTGCCTGCATGGCCTGCAGGGGAACAAGATAGTGTTGCAATGAGCACCAACAGCAGGCTGCCTGCATGGCCTGCAGGGGAACAAGATAGTGTTGCAGTGAGCACCAACAGCAGGCTGCCTGCACGACCTGCAGGAGAACAAGATAGTGTTGCAGTGAGCACCAACAGCAGGCTGCCTGCATGGCCTGCAGGGGAACAAGATAGTGTTGCAGTGAGCACCAACAACAGGCTGCCTGCACGACCTGCAGGGGAACAAGATAGTGTTGCAGTGAGCACCAACAGCAGGCTGCCTGAATGGCCTGTAGGGGAACAAGATAGTGTTGCAGTGAGCACCAACAGCAGGCTGCCTGCATGGCCTGCAGGGGAACAAGATAGAGTGCTGCAGTGAGCACCAACAGCAGGATGCCTGCATGGCCTGCAGGGGAACAAGATAGAGTGTTGCAGTGAGTACCAACAGCAGGCTGCTTGCATGGCCTGCAGGGGAACAAGATAGAGTGCTGCAGTGAGCACCAACAGCAGGCTGCCTGCATGGCCTGCAGAGGAACAAGATAGAGTGTTGCAGTGAGCACCAACAGCAGGCTGCCTGCATGGCCTGCAGGGGAACAAGATAGTGCTGCAGTGAGCACCAACAGCAGGCTGCCTGCATAGCCTGCAGGGGAACAAGATAGAGTGCTGCAGTGAGCACCAACAGCAGGCTGCCTGCATGGCCTGCAGGGGAACAAGATAGAGTGTTGCAGTGAGCTCCAACAGCAGGCTGCCTGCATGGCCTGCAGGGGAACAAGATAGAGTGCTGCAGTGAGCACCAACAGCAGGCTGCCTGCACGACCTGCGCTGCCAAGGGAACCAGCAACACATCTATTAATCAATTGGATCGGCACCTCAACAGCCACCAAAAGAAACTCCGCTGCTCGTCATGACGTCTCCAATCGACAAGCAGGCCGTTCCTGCCCACTTCCTCGATCTGTCCAAACAAACATGCGTCGTACGAACGTAACTGCGTCCATAAATACCCACTCCGACGTATCGTTGAAACAGAGCAGCAGCCCCAAGAACATGTTCATTTATTGTAGACTTAATTAAGTAAAGGAAATGTGGCCACAGGCTCCACGTGAGCGAGCAAGAGGTCTCCCACTATGCATGAAATGCCCGGGCCGAATGCTATGTAATCGCGTTTACTCCGCACTGCGTTCAGTTTTAGCACTTTCCACCGGTATCTTAGCCACTGACTTTCACTCGTAATGGGGACGATGTGTGAGCCGAACGTAGAATCAAAAGTTGAGCGTACGAATAAATAGCATGGCTCCGGCCTGAGACTTCACGCGGTGCAGTTCGGAAGCCTCCAACTTACAGTAAGTTACCGCAAGTCGTGTACAGTTTCTTTCTCTTATGAAGACGGTCATTATTTCATCAGCGGGCTGTGCAGGGAGAGGCGCTCCCAACGCCTGCCTTGTTAGAGCGTCACATAACTTAATGGAGAACGGGTGCTGTCTCAACGTGCCCTGTGTACGCAGCACGCAAACGACCTCTGAATTTTGCACGCTGTTTGTCAACGACCTACGATGGGAGAAAGTGATACAAGAACTCGTTTTGTGTTCTATCGGTGTGGTGGGAACAATGCTCGCACAGATATAGGTAGTGCAATGATAGATTAATTAAGCGAGCATTGATTGTATCAAGTCGTGTTCTTGGCAGCAGGCACGAAAGTGATGCCATATATATACCTATGCACATATGGGAATTAGCTTTGATTTGCTGGGCGAATTCCTCACAAAAACATATCTGTCGCTGCCACGGCGCACAGAAGCTGTTCGTAACTGCTCTGTTGAACATGTCTAAATAGATACTGGTGCGTAAATAGTATCGCCGCAAAGTCAGTGCACCTGGGTACTAACGGGAAATACATAGATACCTTGGTACACTCGTGCAGTATGAAAACTGAATTCTATGCCTTCGAACAAGACAAGGAGGGCTGATTTTGGAACTGCACTCTTTTTTTAGCCTATATGACGGCTACGCATCGGAGAGTCTCTTTGCGAACTAAAGCTGTAGCGAAATAAAGGCTTCACTATTCATAGATACAAATGGTAAGAGCGAAATGTGTCAGCTGTTTCCATTCGTATATCTGTAGGTTTCAAACGAAACGGCAGATTTCGCGGATGCCGCAGCACCTCAGGCCCCCGACCCAGATCAGAGTCGCGTATGATCCGCCGTGTCGGGGACGCTAACAAATCGCACCCATATCGTCGCCTTCTATCTTCCTTCTCAGCCACCTGGCGGCCGCCGCCGACAACTTATTTCTGTACGACTTACTATATTTACCAGCCAACTCTCGTAAAACGTTCCGCGTTTAGAGAGAGCAAATTGATGCCAAGTTAAGACGGAGGTTCATTCACGTGTAATCATAGGTGCCCGCTCTGCACTCTGCGCGAGACATTACTGTGGCAGAATTCTAGGCCGCCCCACCAGAAGCTACAGCCGTAAATCAGGTTCTCGGGTTGCTAACAATTCTGTTATGGTAAAGAATGAGTCGGAGAGCGTGTCTGTGTCGTGACTATATCTTTCAAGAGCCGACTTCATGCAGCTTTCAAATCCGACATAGGTCCTAAATCCAGCGGGTCTTTCCGTGCTCAGAAGGAAAAAACTGAAATAGCCGTGCTGTACGGGCACACCAGGGAAGGTTCAGTATATGCCGTCGGTGCGTACACGAGAAGGCCTGCTGGTATTGAGACCACAATTCGCATATTCACCCTCTTCCTACCCTTAGCCTTTGGCTGAGTTCACACGTCATTCTTATAAACGCGTTCGCTCATCTTATTGCCCGAATGTATTGCTGCCCCAGACATAGTAGAAAAGTGCACTATTTTTCAGTTTTATTTCAACTTTCAAGAGATGCAGGCAACTTACCTAGTGACGCCGCGCCAGGTGCCCACTCACCATCCGACATTAGTTGCTATTCACTACACTCCGAAAACAGCATAGTCACCTCTAACGACACTCGGTCAGCCTACGCTGCTACTGCATTACGCCGCAGTCTCCTCTCCAGCACACAGTAGGCTTACGCCTGGTATGCCTACTGCGCCCAACGTCGCGCCGCGGATGCTTGTAACTTAGTAAAGTCACCGCTTGAATTCACCGTTGCCGCTCATACTTGCTCTCCAGTATTGTCCACTGTATAGGGAAGGCAAATGTTTGTATGTGTAACTTTGACGAGTATTATGTTAAATTTGTATCTGTGTATGTAAAGACCTACTGCGGCGTATAGAATTAAGTAATTATATCTGAATTTGATTGTTTGTTACTTTATTGATATTTGAACCGGTTGGAGACCCAATTTTGTAAACGCAGTCAGAGATAAAACTGGCAACGATTTAGTTTTAGCTTAACCTCTCTTGCCATGTTTTTCTCTAAGAACAGGTTACGCCTGAGTTGGTAACCTGTCAGGAAGACCGCTCTCGCAGTCTGGCACATGACCAGGATCACGAACTGTTAGCCTTAACGGACTAAAAACGGCGTAGAGAACACTCCAAGGTCTTCCTAGGATCCTTTCACTAAAGCCTTAACGGAACCACACGGCGACGGCTGCACTGCACCCTCGGTCTTTCCAGAGTCTGCCATAGTCTGGCGCGTAAGGAGGAATCCCCACGCTAGCCAAAGCAGCCAGTCGCTACGGCCAACAGCTACAGGCCGCTTAGCACAAGCCGGACGGCACGCGCGTATTACCGGGACCATCCGCAGAGGTATCATATTGCCCCGACCTCCCATAGGAAGCCGTTTCACACTAGCCGGACTACCCGCGAGTGCTGTACGGGACCGTCCGCCCTCAAAGAATAGTGACAACCAGCAAAGGAAACTGATTTACCGGTTAACATTTTAACATTTTTTGTGGCGTGCACAAAGTTGTCTGACAAGGACGCTAAAGACTTTCGTAAAAGTGGATTCATCAGCGAACGCGTTGATATGAATGACGTGTGAACTCGGCCTTAGAACCAACCTGTTGTATCTTTATATTTTTACATCGTTAGTATACTTAGTAGCCACTTTCGTTGTTTTGCTCAATTTCGAATTAAAAAATGGAGAAGTTATGAAAAAAGAACTTCATATCGAGAGCACATACACGAGGGCGGGTCACGGGGAAAATTGTAGTCTCGAGACCATCACGCTTCCCCAGGCACCGAAGGAATTGCCAGCTTTGTCGTGCACGAAGAATGCACTTTCCGTGCTACACAAGCACACCAAAGCAGGCATTTCACGTATGTACACGGCAACGCTTGCAGGTTTGGGGACAAATCGTTTCTACCAGTAAAAGAATGACTTTTCTCAGTTCCGCGCCCAACTGTACGTTGCTGCGTCTGTTGCAACAGCACTGAACTGCAATGCCCTCTGAGTTCTACCTCAGTAGCTCCAAAGCTGACAAACTAGCCGTGACTGTACTGATAGCCCTTACGGCGGGTCCACATTAACGTAAAATTTGCATCTCCACACTATTCCACATCCGGTCACGTTGCCGCAACAAAAAAATGATAATGATATATAAAAAAATAAACAACCCTTCAGCTTGCATAGGGCTCTATCACTAAGATGAATATCGAAAACATGAGCCGTTTTTTTGCAGTTGATACGCCACGACAAGCAGCAGTGGTTAAGTATATTTTGAGCATACCTTAAATTTTTTAGTTAGTCTAAAGTTGCAATGACGCATAGTAGGTTGGAGCATTTTTCAACATTTTGTTATTTTCCATAGTGGCTGTTTCAGAAACGTTGCCAAATGGGGAGAAAAAAACTTCTGTTAAAAGCATTTTTTTTCCTAGCCGGATATCTTCTACCGCTCATGACTAATGAAGTTTGAAAAAAGTGCTCATGTGGACAAAAAATATTATTTTCTTCTTTTGTTCACTAAACAGTAGCTACTCATCAGAGAAACACGCAGGCAAAGTTTTAGGCAGCCAGTGCAACGCTAAGCGGGTGAAACAGGGGGATGAAGGGGTCCGGGCCTTTCATTAATTCTGCCTGTGAGCTTGAATATCTAGCGACAAATCGCATTTTCTGCAGCACTGATACCATTTACATGGATGTTTAAGAGAAGTAGGGGAGGCTGTGTCCCTACCTCTATGTAGATTGCATCAGTGCTGCAGAAAATGCTATTTGATGCTAGATATTTAAGCTCACAGGCAGAATTTAATAAGAGGCCCGGACCCCTTTGTCTCCCTGTTCTACCCACTTAGCGTTGCACTTGCTGCATAAAACTTTGCATGTGCGTTTCTCCGATGTGTAGCTAGTGTTCAGTGAGCAAAATAAAAAATGAAAAATTCATCCACACGAGCACTTTTTTCAAACTTAATGGATCTTGGGGCGGTAGAAGATATCCGACTAATTAAAAATGCTTTGAAACACAATTTTTCTCCCGATTTGGCTACGTTTCCGAACTAGCCACTATGGAAAATCAAGAAAAGTTGAGAAACGCTCCACCATAACGCATAGTTTTGGCGTGATCACCAATGTGAAAATTGAGTAACTGGGCAACTATTGCGTTAGTGTGGACCAGCCATTACTAAGTTGATTAACTTCACAGTGAGAAAAGCATTGTCCAAAACCAGCGTGCCTTCTAGTGAAACCAATATAATATTATACACGCACCCGGGCGAGCATGAACGACACCAAAATTCCAGTTTTGGTGGTGCTGCTCGAGCAAGCTAAACCGAGTTATTCCTGCTTGTGCAGTGGAATTCGTGTTGGCGTTGAAAAAAAAATTATCGGTGCAGTTGGCTAATATAGTAGTTACCTTTCTGGTAAACCCACACGCAGTTGCTTCTACGAAAGTTCAACTAAAAATGCGTTTATTTGACTATTGTATGAACCCTGCTTTAAACAAACTGCCCTGCACGGCAATGAAGTCACAGGAAAAACGAGGAAAAGTGTAACACGTTGGGTGTGATTAACCCCATAGAGGCCAAACGCTGTATCAGTTTTTCGTAGGCATAACCCACGTTGCTTGAAACGTCAAGTAACTTTGACGTACGATGGTCCTTATACTTTTAAATACACGAAATTATACACATTCAGCAAAGTTTTAGACAGTATGACGGTGCCTATATACTGTATTGCATATGTCAACCTGAGACCACGGATACGGAGGCCGAGCTCATTTGCTGGACGGAGGCAGCGCCGAACTACTGTACACGGTTTCTCGTCTCTGAATTGATGAAGCTTCTGCACCTATCGTCACGGCTCCTAGTGTTTTAGTCCATTAGCTGAGAATGTATTGAATATGAAACAACAGACAGTACAAAAACTCATTCCGGGAGAGGAACCAAGGCATAGTTTATTGTCCCAGGTGTGGCACCGCAGTCAGTCAAACGACGCTCTACATAGTTTATGACAATTAAGCCTGCAGTCCTTTGTTTCTAGTCAGGAGTACAATGTGTTCGAACGTGCTGTTGCTTCCTTGTATACAAGAGTAGCGGGTAAGGTAGGTAAATAGCTCTTTTTGAGGATAGCTTACCCTCGAGCGTGACCTTCTGGTTTAGGACGGCCAATGCACTTCTGGTGTAGGGGGAGAGGGTGGAGGGGGGGGGAGCAGGGGTTGCGAACCGAAAGTGGACGGGGCCTGGGAAACCGGAAAAAGGCGGTACCGGAAGTCATCATCAAAAAGAGCTATTAGGCTACCTTACCCACTACTACGAAACGTAAACAGAACTCCGAATTTCAATTCATTGCAGCTTCAGCGAGATGTCTGAATCTTCACTGGTCACACTAGCTNACTTATTTCTGTACGACTTACTATATTTACCAGCCAACTCTCGTAAAACGTTCCGCGTTTAGAGAGAGCAAATTGATGCCAAGTTAAGACGGAGGTTCATTCACGTGTAATCATAGGTGCCCGCTCTGCGCGAGACATTACTGTGGCAGAATTCTAGGCCACCCCACCAGAAGCTACGACCGTAAATCAGGTTCTCGGGTTGCTAATAATTCTGTTATGGTAAAAAATGAGTCGGAGAGCGTGTCTGTGTCGTGACTAAATCTTTCAAGAGCCGACTTCCTGCAGCTTTCAAATCTGACATAGGTTCTAAATCCAGCAGGTCTTTCCGAGCTCAGACGGAAAAAAACTGAAATAGCCGTGCTGTACGGGCACACCAGGGAAGGTTCAGTCTATGCCGTCGGTGCGCACACGAGAAGGCCTGCTGGTTTTGATACCACGCTTCGCATATTCACCCTCTTCCTAACCTTAGCCTTTGGCTGAGTTCACACGTCATTCTCATAAACGCGTTCGCTCATCTTATTGCCCAAATGTATTGCTGCCCCAGACATAGCAGAAAAGTGCACTGTTTTCTCAGTTTCATTTCAACTTTCAAGAGATATAGCCAACTTGCCTAGTGACACCGCCGTCACGCCGCGCCAGATGCCCACTCACCATCCGACATTAGTCGCTCTTCACGCCACTCCGAAAACAGCATAGTCACCTGAGTCACCTCTAACGACACTCGGTCGGCCTACGCTGCTAGGTGCATTGTGCCGCAGTCTCCTCTCCAGCGTACAATAGGCTTACGCCTGGTGTGCCTACTGAACCCAATGTCACGCCGCGGACGCTTGTAACTTAGTTGAGTCACCGCTCGAATTCAACGTTGACGCTCGTGTTTGCTCTCCAGTATTGTCCACTGTATACGGAAGGCAAATGTTTGCATGTGTAACTTTGAGGAGTATTATATTAAATTTGTATCTGTGTATGTACAAACCTACTGCGGCTTATAGAATTAGGTAATTATGTCAGAATTTGATTATCTGTCGCTTGATTGATATTTGAAAAGGTAGGAGACCCGATTTTGTTAACATAGTCGGAGATAAAACTGGCAACGACTTTGTTTTTGCTTAACCTCTCTTGCCACGTTTTTCTCGAAGGACAGGTTACGCTTGAGTGGGTGACCTGTCAGGAAGACCGCTCTCGCAGTCTGGCACATAACCAAGATCACAAACTGGTTAGCCTTAGCGGACTGAAAACGGCGTAGAGAGCACTCGCAAGTCTTCCTAGGATCCCTCCGCTAAAGCCCTAGCGGAACCACACGGCAACGGCTGCACCTTCGATCTTTCCAGGGTCTACCATAGTCTGGCGCGTAAGGAGGAATCCCCACGCTAGTCAAAGCAGCAAGCCGCTACGGCCACCAGCTACAGGACGCTTAGCACAAGCCAGACGGCCCGCGCGTATTACCGGAACCGTCCGCAGGGGTATCACATTGCCCCGGCCCCTCAGAAGAGGCCGATTCACACAAGCCGGACGACCCGCAATTAAGAGCTAAACAAGACCGCCCGCCCTCAGAGAACCCTGACAACCAGCAAAGGAAACTGATTTTCCGGTTAACACTTTAATAATTTTTTGTGGCGTGCACAAAGTTGTCTGAAAAGGACGCCATAGACTTTCGTAAAAGTGGATGCATCAGCGATCGCGTTGATATGAATGACGTGTGAACTCGGCCTTAGAACCAACCTGTTGCATCTTTATATTTTTACATCGTTAGTATACTTAGCAGCCACCTTCGTTGTTTTGCTCAATTTCGAATTAAAAAATGGATAAGTTATGAAAGAAGAACTTCATATCGAGAGCGGGTCACGGGAAAAATTGTAGTCTCGAGACCATCACGCTTCCCCAGACACCGAAGGAACCGCTAGCTTTGCAGTGCACTAAAAATGCGCTTTCCGTGCTACACAAGCACACCAAAGCAGGCATTTCACGTATGTACACGGCAACGCTCCCAGGTTCTGGGACAAAACGTTTTTACCAGTAAAAGAGTGTCTTTTCTCAGTTGAGCGCCCAACTGTACGTTACTGCGTCTGTTGCAGCAGCACTGAACTGCAATGCTCTCTGAGTTCTACCTCAGTAGCTCCAAAGCTGACGAAATAGCCATGACTGTACTGATGGCACTTACGGCGGGTCCACATTAACGTAAAAGTTGAAAGTCCACACAATTCCACATCCGGTCACGTTGCCGCAACAAAAAAAAAATGATAATGATAAATAAAAAATAAATAAGGCTTCAGCTTGCATAGGACTCTATCACTAAGACGAATATCTAAAACAAGAGTCGTTTTTTGCAGTTTGTACGCCACGACAAGCGGCAGTGGTTAAGTAAGTTTTGAGTATACCTTCCGTTTTTGAGTTAGTCTAAAGTTGCAATGACGCATAGTAGGTTGGAGCGTTTTTCAACTTTTTTTATTTTCCATTGTGACTGGTTCGGAAACGTTGCCAAATGGGGAGAAAAAAAACTTGTGTTAAAAGCATTTTCTCCTAGACGGATATCTTCTACCGCCCAAAGACCCATGGAGTTTGAAAAAAAGTGCTCATGTGGACAAAAAAAAAATTTTTTCTTTTGTTTACTAAACAGTACCTTCACATCAGAGAAATACGCAGGCAAAGTTTTAGGCAGCTAGTGCAACGCTAAGTGGGTAGAACAGGGGGATGAAGGGGTCCGGGCTTTCCATTACTTCTGCCTGTGAGCTTGAATATCTAGCGACAAATGGCATTTTCCGCAGCACTGATACCGTTTACATGGATGTTTGATAGAAGTAGGGGAGGCTGTGTCCCTACCTCCATGTAGATTGCATCAGTGCTACAGAAAATGCTGTTTGACGCTAGATATTTAAGCTCACAGGCAGAATTTAATAAGAGGCCCGGACCCCTTCATCCCCCTGTTCTACCCACTTGGCGTCGCATTAGCTGCCTAAAACTTTGCTTGCGCGTTTCTCTAATGTGCAGCTACTGTTTAGTGAGCAAAAGAAAAAACTGTAAGAAAACAAATTTCGTCCACAGGAGCACTTTTTTCAAACTTCATGGGTCTTGGGGCGGTAGAAGATATCCGACAAGGAAAAAATGCTTTTAACACAATTTTTTCTCCCCATTTGGCAACGTTTCCGAACTAGCCACTATGGAAAATAAAAAAAAGTGAGAAACGCTCCACCCTAACGCATAATTTTGGCGATATTCAGAAGCCGTAAATTGTAGTCACGACACCGTGATCACCAAAGGGAAAAATTGTGTAACTGGGCAACTATTGCGTTAGTGTGCACCAGCCATTGCTAAGTTGATTGATTTCACAATGAGAAAAGTGTTTTCCAAAACCAGTGCGCATTCCAGTGACACACGGTACGGTAATGAAGTCACGGGGAAAACAGGGAAAAGTGTAGCACGTTGGGTGTGATTAACCCCACAAAGGCCAAACGCCTTTTTTCTTTGGTGTAACCCACCCACGTTGCATGAAACGTCAAGTAACTTTGACGTACGATGATGCCTATACTATTAAATACACGAAATTATGCACATTCAGCAAAGTTTTAGACAGTATGACGGTGCCTATATACTGTATTGTATATGTCAACCTGAGACCACGGAGACGGAGGCCGAGCTCATTTACTGGACGGAGGCAGCGCCGCGCTACTGTACAAGGTTTCCCGTCTCTGGATTGAGGAAGCTTCCGCACCTATCATCATGGCTCCAAAGCTTTTAGTCTATTAGCTGAGAAAGTACTGAACATGGAACAACAGACAGTACAAAAACTCGTTCCGGGAGAGGAACCAAGGCATAGTTTTTGTCCCAGCTGTGGACCGCAGTCAGCCAAACGACGCTCTACCTAGTTTATGCCAATTAAGCCTGCAGTCCTTTGTTCCTCGTCAGTAGTACAAAGTGTTCCAACGTGCTGAAGCTTCTTTGTACACAAGAGTAGTGGGTAAGGTAGGCAAATAGCTCTTTTTGAGGATAGGTTACCATCGAGTGTGACTTTCCGGTTTAGGACAGCCAATGCACTTCTGGTGTAGGGGGAGAGGGTGCGAACCGGAAGTGGACGGGGCCTCGGAAACCGGAAGTAGGCGGTACCGGAAGTGATCATCAAAAAGAGCTATTAGGCTACCTTACCCACTACTACGAAACGTAAACAGAACTCCGAATTTCAATTCATTGCAGCTTCAGCGAGATGTCTGAATCTTCACTGGTCACACTAGCTACGTC
>LQNS02278094.1:5047222-5058806 GCA_001587735.2 Parhyale hawaiensis | reverse complement strand
AAACGTTCATTCATTGCCTGACAAGCTTGTGATTTTACTAGATTTTAGCAAAATGGCTAATTTTATTTCCTATCTCGCTTTATTGTGCGTAATTCAATTAAACATTAATGTGGTAAAAAACTGTTTTAATATATACATATGTGGTTAGTGTCCCAACATTCCTTTATATATATTGACAAATGATATTCATCTTGTTTGACCTCGTGGCCAATTAAATAAAAATGCCCAGAAGACTTTTCTTACCAGACGAAACCTCTATCACAAACTGTGATGAATCCATTACGATAATGCTTTCGTCATCTACGGCTCTGTCAGTTTTTTTTTTCTTTGGAAATTACATATACTATACGTAAAAATTAATGATAATGTTCTCCTTACAACTACTTTATAATGTAAAATGAGACAAATTACACGCTACAGCGGCGCATGAGTCTGCTATTGAACACAGGAATAGTCCGGCGCGATGTAGGCAGTGTGCCACTGAAGCGCTAGTAAAAACGTCTGCTACTACTACTACATACATCGGGTTTGACATGAAACCCTAGTGTGGTGCAGAAATAACTAAATTAATAGCTATACCTTTCATTGCATACCTATTATTTGTAAATAACAGTGTAATGAAGATTAGTTCCATTGGGTGTGTTGAGTTGGTGAGGGCGCTGCGGTCATGCGGTGCACTTATGAATGACTGCTGAACTTTATGCCGGTCAAGCCGCGTCTACACGACGATCTTTTTCATCGTAATCGCCAAACACACGCGGCGAGCCTTCGAAGTTTGTGATTTTTGATCGCCAACAGTGCTGGAAATCACGATCACAAATCACGATCACAAAAATTTTGCAAACTATATTTCACTCTGTAAATAGATGTATCTATTTTAAATATATTATTAGATAAAAAAAAAGCATAATTTTTAATTAAATTTACCCGCTTAGCCAATTTTGTTAGATTTGAACTTCTGTACTGCGGGAAGCATTTGGCAACGTTATGTTGCCAATTAGCAATAACTACCATTCTCCTCAAATTACGTCTGTACCTTCTTTTTTCATAAGTAAATGCTACAATGGAGCAAGAGTTCGCTTTAATAGAATAAATGGATGTACACAGTGCGAATTGCAATAGAAATTAAATAAATTCATAAATACAAAATGAGATATTATTGTTCTATCGTGTGCATTTCTGCATTTGAAGGGATGCCAGTGAATGAATTTTTTAGCTATACTTTTTGCCAGTATACATCAAGTTTTACCCGCCAATCAGCATCTACAACTACAATAAATATCTGACCGATTATGTGAGGGTGGAATATAGATTAATAGTAGTGGAATGCTGAATTCGCGTATAGTGACCTTGAATTGATCGTGGCTTCTGTTTCTGGTGCCGTTGGGACAAGGAGGAGAAATTGTTTGTGATTTTGATCGTCGATTATTGTGTTTGTGATCGCTGAAAAGATCGTCGTTTAGGGTGCCACCGGATGCTCAGTCGTAGTCTGCTGCCGTTCCTAGCATCTATGCATATCGTGGTGGAGTAAATTTACAAATTCTCCCGTTTTCCCGACGCTGGAGCTCATTCACTCGAACAGTATACTTTATTTCGTGTGAAATATTTCAGCAAACAAGGCCGCGCCATATTTTTTTTATTTATTTTTTTTTTTGCGGCTGGTTTGTCCCTGTATAATAATAAAAATAAAAATATAATATTAAACATCAAAGAAAAAAACAAGCAGCTACACTATTATTATCGATCATTATTATTTAACCAACCACTTTGTTAAGGCGGTTATGTTAAGAAAAGACAGAAGGGCGAATCTATGTTTGTTGAAACCTTTCCGAGTAACTTTCTGATCAACATGTGTAGAGGCCTTAGCAATTAGGCCGAAAACTGCCAGGACAACTTTTCAAAAAATCCAGAGATACGTACAGGAATTTCAAGATGTTACTCAAATTGATGGTCAATTATTCTGTAAGCGTTGTAATATACAGGTAAAGTCATAACATAGAATTATATACATGGTTTTGAAGGTGTCATTAACGTAAAGATCTTTACATTTGCGTATAATAGAGTGAAGGTTGCTGAAGGTTCTGGAGATCTTTTTTTTTTTGTATCTATGTCGCATTTCAACAGAGAAATTATCAAATATCTGTCCCGCGCAAATTCAACCCTCAATTCCTCAATGCAGTTGAGAGTTTATAGTGAAACTAGTACAATAATATAATGATTTGCTGTACAGTACATAGGTATAGTCAATAGAGCAGATGAATGCTAAGTTTCTATTTTACGTCAAGTTAATTATAGGAATTCGCTTAAAATATGTTTAAATGAAATTAAATAAATGCGTATGTGCATAATAAATGCATATTCGAATATTAAATACATATGCGCATATTAATAAACGCCTATTTGCATAATGAATGCATCCTTGCATAATAAAATGCATATTTGCATAATGATAAATGCATAGTTGCATAACATTACTGCATATAATGCATAAGTATAGGTGCATATAATGCACATTTATAACTGCATTATGTCACAGCCCTGGTAATAGCCGACAGGTTCTGTAGTGCCGAGACAACGCCACGGTCGAGATCTAGCGTTCGAGAGACATTTTCCGTGAACGTTGTAATGAGACAAAGAGGGTTCATAAAAAAGATACGATTGAAAGATATTTTTCGGGGATTTGGTCTACCAGTCAAAAAGCAAGATCAGGACCCAACTTTATGAAGGTAAATGCAAGCTACTAAAGCGGCCCCTAGACAATCAAATTTTGGTTTGTGATAAGTGATTGATCGTATGCGGGCAATATTGAAAGGTTGTGCAATATGTTGTGTGATTTTCAATATCTTCAAAATGTATTGCGCAAACGGGATAATATTGTTCCGTCTGTTGGTAATATTGAGCAATACTCTATTCAGGGCTGTCACTGATGGGGAAATTCCCCATTTTGAGGGAAACTGCTCTCGGGTGGGGGAATAAGGGGGGGGGGAAGGATTTGAAAGTCAAAATTTGGGGCAATGCAATCTTCTCTACTTGTAAACTGCGAATGAGGAAAGCAAACTCTGCAGACTTCAGATCGGCACCAAGCGCTTCAAAATAATTTTTCAACATTAACAACGTGATAAAGGCAACTTTTCAGGCATTTTCTGGAGAGAGTGCTTTTGGCTTCCGTAATGCACAGAATCGGCTGGCCAATATCCCAAAAGTATTTTCGATCACACGACGAGCACGACTTACTCAACTTCATGAAAACCTGGCAGAAAAGACTGTTTGCACAATGTGGTTGTACGTCTGTACTCGCGTTTGCGCAATATATTGCACAACATTCGATGTCTCTTCCACATGGTACAATCTTTTGCACAAATGAAAATATTTTACAATAACTTCAGACAAGGGACAGTCTTCAAAATACTGAGCAACCCACATTGCACAATAATTGAATATCTATGGGCCGCTTAAGGCCAGACCCATTTCGTATCACACAGTTACCTCTTGAACAGCATGCAGCAAATTTTCTCAATGACCAGGCAGCACTATAGTCTCTCACGACGATTTTGCGTTCACGTAAGCTTTCCTGCGCGCGCCACAACTAAAATAAACACTACCTAGGCAAACAAAACCTAGCCTAACCTTTCTAACGTTACCTAACCTAACCCAACTCAATCCGCGAGCAGCGCAGCGCACCAACTTGAACGCCGCTCACGCGCACACGATTTGCGTACACAAACACGCACACAAATCGTCGTGAGAGACCATAGCGCGATGGGTCACAGCCGAAACTAAAGCTGCGAAGCTCAACTTGCAAAGAACCGCAGGCAGGTTTGCTGGCTTCGACTTGTTGAATTGAGTTCAGGCATTGGCTCTCAATCGGTTACCCTCAAGACTCCCAGAAACTCAATTTTGCTCCATAAAATGGTGTCTTGAACAAATACAACGTAACGCGCTCATTATTACACTCTCAACACATTTCAAAGCGACAGATTGAAGCCGCTAACTTTCGATCAAGTCAAGCCTCGAAATCCAAGCGAACGTGCCCACGAGGTTACCCAGTTCGCGTTACGTTACGTGGATGAGGTTCATAGATAATTTTATCCTCTGAATTTAGACACGTTGAAGTTAAAAGACAACAAATCCTAAACAAGTCGTTACGGTAAGCAAGCTCGGCCTAAAGATGGAGGAAATTGTTCAACCTCTGCTTAGAGCACTTCCAAATAGAGCAAATCGTAAGGAGTTTTCTTCTAAAGCTCTATAACAGAGATTACGTCGTAGCGACCAAGGTATTCTCCCGATTGTGTTACGAGCCTGACTTCGGCTTGCACATCATTGCAGCATAAAAAATTCAATCTAGAATATAAACCGTCCTAGCAGTTTCTAGATCGTAACAAGTGCCACTGGTAAAGTTTCAAGTATCTGTTTCAACTCTCGAAAAGTTAGCGCAATGTCGAATATTTTGGCGCAATAGTCAAAATATATCAAGTTAGAGCCGCAGTAATACCAACCTTAATGGACGATTAGTTGGGCGGCTGAGGAACTTTTGTCGTTCGCGTGCATCGGATTCAAAAGCTGAAGGTTTTATAGTTATGCAATCTACTAGTTCCTCGGGCCGCAAATCACAACACCGTGTGAAGCAAATCGAACCGAAGAAATGGGAAAATCGAGCAGGGCGTAATATTTTTAATGGTCTAACCTTTCGCGCTACAGCGAGTTTAGCATCACGTAGTTTCAAATACAGCTAACAATGCATGTAACCAAGCCTAGACGGGATTTGCAGTTGGTTCAAGGCGGCAGCTCTTACTACTATCCTTCCATACGTATGAACCGTCAAAATACATGAAGTTTTCCAGAAGTAAGAAGAAATTTACAGAGTTCATCCTAGATAGCTCGTACTCTTAGGTCTTTACGAATGGTGTTTTGGGACAAATCTAAGTCTCATTTGGTCAGTTCAAGTTCAGTTCCCACAAACATCGGCTAAGATAGCTCCCGGACATAGCACGAGCTACCGAGCGACAGCTCCACGTAGTTCACACGCTGCAGCTCTAGGCTGTCTTGCACCGCAACACCTCACAGCGATCACCACACGCCACCTTACCTCACCGCAGACTACACTAGAACCGCAGAACCATCCGACGACGTCTGAGAGGAGAGGGTCGCGGCTTCTCTGCATATGTGCCTGCAGACCTCACGCCGCTTACTGAAGAAAACTAAAACCATCCGTGATTCCAGGGAAAGTGTATGTGGCGTTCAAATGCCATAAACTCTTCTTACTGCGTCCTGAATTCATAGGCCCAGTTTCAGAGAGTTCAGAAACTGCAGCTTCATCGAAACAACTCTTAGCCGGAAGCAGAAATAGTTTCGTATCTCCATATCTATAAAGGCTAGTTAAGAAGCTTATCATTTCGGCGAGTTTCTCCGCACAATGGCTGAACGAGTTGCCTTGTCGCTTAACCAGCAGGAAAATACCTAACGCAAGTTCCATTTCACGGCACACTTTGACGCAAAATAAAAAAAAAGTCCTGGCGAAGCTTTCTTCAGCCTACGCACTCGACGGCTAACTTATCAAGCAAATGCTTTGGCAGATTAATGTTGTACCGGAGAATTGAACAAAACCTTTCTGGTGAAAGACTACGCTGACGAGGTTACCGTGCGCAAACTGCTGTTGCTGGGAGGGACCGAAAGTCTGTGACGCGTCGATGCTCTACAGATCGGCGATTCACAGATTAGTGAATGAGTTTTGTAGTTTCCCGGTAGTGTTTCACGAAGTGGAAGGAAGTGACGCACAGCACGTTTATAGAAACCACGGACCCCATACACGAGGGCGTCTCCACACAGAATCTACCAGCATCACAATAGCAAGTTGAGAAGGGAAGCTCGGTACAGACCAGACCGTCGCAAGTTCGTGCACGAAAAAGGAAGAACGTGGAGCGAGCACGAAAGATAGCTCCTGAAAGCCTAGCTAAGGCCGAGGCGATCCATAAATTCCCAGGGGGCTCTACTACCAACTTCAACGAAAGACGACCCCCCCCCCACAACACGAGACCCGCGTCCCACCCACGTCCATTATGGAAGATTCACAATTCCTGACTAAAGTTCTCAGATAACTTTACTTTTGCAAGCCCCGTTTTCACCACGGATAGTATTCAGTCAGGTGGTAAGTTGTCAAGTGCCCAACAGTAAGATTTCCGCCAAGCTGTTTGATCAATAACCAATCTGCTGGACTGAATTCTCAATCCATTCTGTTTCTATTCTTAAGGAAAGTTAGCAGGGAGAAGCCCTCCAATACTATCCCAAGAGCGAAAAAGGCTATAGGAGCGATCTCCCTACTCCATAAAATTGTGCTATTGCTACGAGAGGTTTAACAATTCAGGGGAGAAAGTGTTGTCAACAAAATCAGATACTCCAACCACCAGATTGTCGCCGCCGTGGCATTTTGGCTCCTCGTTTTAATCAAAGAAAAATGAGAGGTCACTCCTACACCACACCAACCATTTTATCAAGGCAGTTTGGTCGTGGGCAAATTCCTCTATAGCTGTGCCAATTTGATGGGCACTTTTGACACATCTTTATAGGCAGGTACCGGGCGGGGCTTAAAATATGGGACGGACAAAATCTCAAATAATCTCAGAATTAGCAACGCTATAGAGAAGTTCGACCAAGACCGAACAGCTTTGCTATAACGGAGAGGGTATAGTTCAAGTTATATCCACTTAGTTTCTGGACAAATATTCCATCACACTGACGCAAGTTTTTCTCCAGTGACCGACACCAGAGTTCATGCAAAGGATAATCACACGCAGCGAGGAGAAGAAATACCGTATTAAACACGAACTCAAAACACGAGGGTCGCTACAACACAAGCAGGCCCTCAACGCAGTAAACGAGATTAAAATTGGCACCCAACTTTGAACTGTTTAAAAGGGAAGTTTAATGATAGGTCGCCGGTGATCAGAAGCTAAAATTGAAGAAATAGAAGAGAAAATAGAGCAGGAACATGAAGTAAAAGCTTAAATCTAAAAGAACTCGTAAACGCCCACACATAAGGAACAGCCGAATCAGAACGATAAAAGTACACGTTGTGAGCAATTCACAACTGAAGAAAATTTACAATTTGAACAAGCTGCGCCTAAGTTGACTGCCAGAAAATAATCCAGTAGGTACTGTGAAAACTTCTCTACTGGCATATATGAACTTTTTCATAAAATCACAATAAAATAAACTGACAACGCGGCACTGTTCATAAAATGTTCCGGAAGACTGCTTCTGATTAATTTCAAAATTCAAAGTAGATATTTAAAATTGCAGTTCCAAAACAGATTCACCAACATCCTTTTGAAAAAAATTGCTTTAACTTTGTAAAACTGTTCGTTACTTCTTAGTTGTAAAACTGACGGATTAACTAGGCATAAAAAGCCAACAAATGGATTTAAAGCACTGCGAGAAGCAACCAATAACAAATTGTTTCAAGATAAAAGAAAACACTCAAAACATTTAGTAAGATCTAGCCCCGTCAAATCACAATCGCTGGAGAAAATTATAGCCACAAACCATGATTAACAAAATCTTAAAAAAGTTCGATTCAAGTAATTGACGTGCATAGTAGCAGTGCTAGTGAATTTTGTCACAGTGATAGAAAAAATAACAAGACGCTTTAAGATGAAGCTGTAGCAAATTGTCTACTTCGCAGATTTGGGCGCTCAGCAACTATACGGTATTTAAAATCTGTTAACAAAATAGAAAGTTGGGCGAGAAAGAGTGACCATTCCATGTCTGGAACTAATAACCATCTGCCATCAGTTGATAAGAAGTAGTTTTTGTTTTGTTCAGCAAGTCGCAATGTAGGTGGGGCGAACCAAATGGAGGAATGTTTGTCGTGCACGACCGATGTACGAGGAGCATGACTTCAGTTACGTCCATGTTGCGGTATCAAACCAACACGTTGATCCTGGTCTGGGTACGCATTTTGGAATTGCGCATCAGAGGTTTATGGCAGCCAGCCGAGGAAGACTGGTGGTGCGGAGTAACCAACCAACACGTGCGGCAGAAGTACTTGAAGCAGGTCTCGTCACGGCAAAAGTACGGACCCTGCTGCATGCCGCACATCTGGCACAGCGAGTCCGCCAGGTAAGGGTCGATCTGAACCTGTCAAAAGATATAGGGGTAGAATTAGAGTGGGTTCATCGCCATGTTTCAGCTCCTAACGTGCCGACATTAAATACTGTAGGCACGCAGCGATCGAAGTCCACTAGTTGGAAACCTCTGGCAGGTGCCTTTGCTTCGTCCCGTTTAACTCTACTCTTAGCGTTCACCTTGCTTCTAAACTTCACGAAACAGCTCTCGTCTCGTTATCCCATAAAAATGGAGTTTCCGTCCGTCAAGTGTCCTTTGGTTGCTTCAAACACCTGCGAAATTATTCTAAGTGGCGAAACCAGTAGTTAAGTTTTTTTACGAGTAAGAAGTGGGGTGGGTTACTCAGGCCGCGGGTATCACGCCAGCCTCGCGCTGACTTCAGTGTGATTTTTATCATCCCTTTCGGCCGTAAGGGCTCCGATTAAATACGACCTTGGGTGAGTTCTATTGGTCTGAAGTTGTCAGTGCGCTACTAAACGATGAGCAAACTAGGCTGGAAACATCTAGCCATACACTGCTCCATCGAACGAATTCGAATTCGCTTAGCCATGCGGCACAGAGCAAGAGACGAAAAATTAACGAAGACAGAAATACACGGGTGCGGAAGGTCTATTCTGAGCCACATACCTTTAATACCGAGAGATCGACTGTTCAAGGACTACAAAAAATAGTCTTCAAAGCTTGGCGCTGTGTCTGCAACCAATAATATTTACGGTTAACCCTCTACTATGTCATGTAGGAAGTTTGCATCTCTCAAGTCATACCCCCAGGTAACTCCGTGTGCTAGAATGCAAAATCACAACTCACCTTCTTTGTAAACTTGGGAGTTTTGATTTCAACGAAAGCAGCACGAACAGCTTTGCGGTAAGATTGCAGATTGTTGAAAGTGATCCTGCCGGAACCTATAGGATACTTGTGTTTATCCGTGTCGATGCCTGCAAATGAAAAGTAGTTTACGCAGGCTCTACAATTTAGGGAATTTATTGCGGTGAGCAGTTCTCAATTATTTCAAACAAAATGCGGTAGTTAGTCCTAGAAGCAGCCAATCACGCAGAACTTTTGGTGTTAAGACGCAGAGTTCACCGGTAAATTCGGAAGAGATCGCTAGTTCGACACCCTCCGGTATCTATCTTTTCTCCCTTAACGTGAAAGCAATGCCCACGCTACTGACGCTTTGCTAAATCCAATGTTCATTGCAGTACTAAAACCAATGCGAGCTTATAGCAATAAATTCATTAAATAAAAGGCATCGCGACTCTGGGTCAATTTCTAGATAAAAATTTACATTGTATCCAACTCCAGAGATGTATTGGGTGACCAATCATTCCTCGTTATCACTCAGCTACCGCATACCAGCATAGACAACTCCACCGAAGAGGTCATTGATGATATTGGCAAGCGCTTCAGCACTGAGCATGCCGTGCAGGGCTCCAACGAACACGGTCTTGTGAGGATCCAGCTGGTACGAAGGGCAGCGCACGTAGTTGCTGTCGCTCATCACCCACGGGATCACTTGCACCTGAAGAGAAACATTGCAGTCAGAATTCATACATCAGCTCTACCTTCTCTGAATACAACACGGTGCATAGCCAGGAAAATAACGGGAGTCTCCACGACTTCAGTGATCCGAGGAAGAAGCGAGGGACATAGTACGTCGATAGAAACGGAGTGTTCCCACGCAGGATCAACGCGCATTGGAACAGCAAGTCGGGAGTATCAGTAGTATGAGAATTGAGCGAAGCTAAGTGGATACTAAAGACGTCCCGAAGGCCTAGCTAATGGCTTGGGTAGCCTGCGCAATGGTCCTGTGGGTGCTGTTTTTAATAACTTAGGACGGACGAAGCCAGCATAACCCTATGGCCCATCCCATGCCTTCTGTGGGAGGGGAGGGGGGCTTTTGTATCAGGTGAGAAGGGTTCTCCGAGCACGAAACACGACGCAATACACAAAAAAAATTTGATTTGGAGAAATTTTAATGAAATTATGTTCGAAGTAAGAGAAGATTGCCCTCCAACAGACATTGATACAACGACGGCACCTCCTAGCCCGCGACATAGGAAGTCCCACCAAATGGCACTACGCAAACAACCCTCCTCCCACCGCCGCAGTCGCGGTGACACCAAAGGCAGCAAGCTAGTAGCAAGACGAGGGACCAATGCGATTTATTAGTAAACCCATGATCTGGCAGCCTTTTTGTTAAGACCTAACGTAACGGGGCGGGTGAAACAAACTTAGGGCGAGTTTGAGAGAGGCTTCTAAAAAGTTCTCGTTTCTAATGTTATATGTAAAACTAAGGTGTACAAAACTAGGTATACAGGTTTACAAGTTTTTCAGATATTACATAAATTAAAAGCTTTATGGAAGCCGTTCAAACTCTCCATCAGTTCCAATTTACCCCTCCGTTCTGGTACGTACACTTACCGACACGCTGAAAACCAGGGATGTCCTGGCGGGTGCTTGGCGGCCTGTAACTAGGCTCGAGCCAGGGTAGCTAGCTTACGGGGTTTCCCCGGCGTTGGCGAATCTTACCCGACTAGACAAGAACCTATATTGACGCGCTTTATCTGATTTTCAATAATTGTCGCCCTTCCTCCATACCGTCTGAAGTAAATTGTGTGCTAACATCCACTCTAGTGCTGCGTGCAAATTCAGCTTTCAAAGAAGTACTGAATCTAGAAACTTTAATGAAGTTACACACGACGCGGACACCTTGGTATATAGCCTGCATATACTTACAGCAGCCAGTTTAAGCAGATATCTGACTGTGCATCTTCGCACTATGCGCTTGCTCAACTTGTGCGTGTACATGGAATTTTACGGTACAATAGCTACTTCTCATTTTTCATTGGCAAAAAGAAAAAAGGTTTCCTCCTTACAGAATTTCTACCCGTTTCAGTAACTTTTACTTCATAGTTTACGATTACAACTGGTTGCTTCTGAGAAACTCGGAACGTCGAAAATAGAGACTACGAGCATCTTTTGGCCTTACAATCCAACACAGACTAGAAACTATGAATACCTAGCGACCTCAGACAATGTCCTAGTCGCTTACTTACACAGAGATTATCTCAAATGTAGTTCAAATTACCCGGAATGTTCAGTACAATACAAGACGTTGGATTCGTCTATTTCCATCAAAGAGCTGCTGGTAATTCAATCAGAAGATCGGCGCCGTTCCAGTATTATTATTATTATTATTAAAGCTTCACGCTTGGGCTCCCACGGACAGGCAATACAACCCAAATGAAGCATTTGCAACACCGGGAAGCCCAAAACGCTGCTAAAGGAAATCCAGCAAAAAAACCATTAACAGCAGACTTAAAAGCCTGCAGGCCAACACGACCAAACGCCGATGCATGCAACAAATTCCAAACTTTAGCCGACCAGGGCACGAAGCACCGACAGAACTGATTAGTTCGACATCTGACAGCCTCCAAAGTGAAAGAGTGCGCTCCGCACGCAG
>LQNS02278094.1:5023513-5034978 GCA_001587735.2 Parhyale hawaiensis | reverse complement strand
TATAATTTTCAGGTATGCCACAGCTTGAAAGGTTTCCGTTACACATTTCAGTGAAATTCTACTTGGCAAATGAATTCATGAAGAAAGAATCATACTTGAAAATTTGAATTTAAAGAGTTTTCAAACAGTAGAAAACTTTCAAATTCTAGAATTTGGTCGCTACGAGCAGCTGGTCATAAAAAGCGAAATTCGCAACTTTAGGGCTGGTAGACACGACAGTCAAAAGAACGAGTTACCTCTGGTAATTTCAAAGTTTTGTTGAGCCTTCAACACCCGCTTTGCTCTTACAATAGACGCAAGATGCAAAAATACTAGCAGTCCGGTCAGTTAGCTCAGCTAGTGTCCATACTCTACTTTCAGTCAACTCTTCCAGTTCGGAGGGATTTGAATTCAAAATTCCTTTCAACAAAGCAAACCCTTCCCAAGTGTATGCTACGTAAATTGACAAAGGCAATCAGACATGGAAATCACTTTTTTTGTTCTTTGACTAGCGTGTTTACAGGCCTTCAGAGGAGTCTTTTTGTAAGCACTTTGCGCATGATCCGTACGTTTTTGCGACCGCTTTTCGACATTCTGATCGCAATCAACCGTGATCAGTGGTGAGAATTGATCGCAGCTTAATGTCCTCCGCAGGCTAATCATGCGTGACAAAAAAGATTCCAGCCATTCGACAGGTACAAGTTCAAAATTTGAAATTTTGGGATAAAATGAATTATGTCACGATTATTTGCAATATACTTACAGAATTGCTTTCTTAGTTTTATGCCTGTGTATGTTCAAAATTCTTTCAATGCTGCTAGTTCAGTTATGTTGGCTGCAAAATAAAGGTTCAGGAGAAATCATTCCCTACCCCACTCCGTAATAATTCAATAAAATTCTATTTTTCGAAAATTGACATTGAGTCTCTGGTTCAGTTTACAAAAACTTTGGCCGTTTTTGTGCTTTTCAGTGATCACGAACATGAACTTTAGTACGGCCACAAAAAGACGCCTTAGGGCAGCGTGCTGATAACTTCTAATGAGCACCGGGTCTTTGCTCACAATTCTTACATCAACTACGGAGCTCTACATCAAAACAATTTGCGGGCACTTTATTAACCCTTTAGTGCCTTAATAGAACATCACTTTTCGTAGTAATAACACTACATGTAATATCATCCTATGTGTACAGTAGGCACTAAAGGGTTAATGCACACTTCTTATTCTTACTTCGAAGTCTGAATGACAAAGACGATGCTCGTTTGTAGTAACCAACATTCAAGAAAAACCGCAAAACCAAGAATGTACAGGCCTACTTCAACTTTCAATGCCTCTTGGATACGAAATTAGTCAATTTTAAAATTCAGGAATCAATTTAGATCTATTTTTTAATACCAAACCAGAGATAATGAATCAGTTAGTTGAAACTGGCCTTCGTCTACAATAAACCGCGGCGTTTCGTACTTTCACTGTAGTTTGATACAGTTCCGGTAGAATGGATCATAATATTAACTTCATAAATCAGAGGGCTCCATCAAGCAGAATCTATGGTACTCTTTAACTGGAAGAGTTAGAAAAACGTTGAAAGATTTTTTTATTTGCGATATTAAGGATTCTTTTTGCAGTCGACAGGCCCTTTCGTTTCAGAACATTCTAAATTGAGCTATCTTTATTGTCTCTTTGAGGACTGTAAAGAATCACCACGTTACAGTTCAAACAGTAATTTAAGCTCTACCCCGTTACTTTCCACAAACAATTCCTCCAGCAAGGAAGGAGCCTCCGGTATGTCGATAGAAACTTTGAACCCATACACGAAGGTGTTCCCACACAGGATCAACGTGCATGGGTAAAAAAAGGGGAAAAAATGAACAAAAGTAAGCATTCAAGCTGAAGGAGCAAGCGTAGTGGACACGAGAAGACAGACGTCCTGAATGACTATTTAATGGCTATGGTATAAGTTACCATAGCCGACGACGAAACAAACCAACATTTCGCACTTACCAACAGATTGCCCAAATTTACATCGGTATACTTTTCTGAAGCTTCCTTCTGCTGCTGTTGACGGTGATTCTGGATACCCATCATGATGGCATCGTCCAAGCTAGGGCTGCCGGGTTCACTGAAAAGAAAAAATCATCGCCACGTCTCCGGCAAAACATTTGACAAAGCCCTTGCTAGCTTCACTTGAACAAGCAAGGTGCACGTTGCCTCCCAAGTGACTAACAACGTTTCCTGAGGACCACGCAGGGATCGTCGTTGCATCGAGTAGGACTAACATTGGTATCACGGTAAGGAATGCTACATGTAAGAGCGTAGTCTCGTCGCAAGCTGGAGCCTCCGTGAGCACGACTACGGTTATCTCAAGGGGAAGGAACAAAGGACAGGGCCATTGATCTAAAGCATTAACAGCCAAGGTACAGAGGGGTGAAGTTCAAATTACCAAGTCAGGTAATTTGACGCCGCCACGAATTTTTCCTCTCAACAATACAATGGGACAGTTCTGTAGCTCAACATTTTGTAGTAAAGGCACTAGTCAAGGTCCAGAAATGCTCTCAAATCTTATAAACTGCAGCTTTTTCGCTTCTTCGATTTCAACGAAAGTCAAATAAGTTGAACCATAAAGGAATGTCTTCTTGGAAGAAAAGGAGCATCTACGGCAACACTTGGTTGCTCTCTGCCTAATTCGCATACTTTGTGCATCATGCGAATGAAATAGTCTGAGTTTAATCGACACGGAGTAAGGCTCTCTGCTAATACATAATTCGCGATCATTATCGATACGAATACTGTGGTGCACGTGAAAAACTCTCCAACCTTCCGAGTTCCTTTTCATTGCATACCATATTGCACGATAGAATAGCTTCGTTTCAAGGCCTAAACTAAGAGGAAAAGGAAGAAGCATATAGCATGTCGACCCTACTGCCTGAACGCATACACCAAGGTGTTCCCACAAAGGATCAACGCGTATGGGAACAGCAAATTTGGAAGGAGTATAAATCGAAAAGAAATAAGCATCAGCAAGTTCAAAATTTGAGGACAGCAAAGTGGGTACGAAAGAAGTCTCAAAGTCCTAACTTATAGCTAGGGCAAACTACAGGATTCTCCTTGGGGGGCGGGGGCGCTACTCTTCTCGACGTAGGATGGGCGAATTTATTACCTAATCCTATGATGGCCCATTTATGCCCGCTGAGATTATTTTTTAATTTAATCCGCGTCGTCACTCGCATACCGGGTCCACCGTAACTGTAACGACAATTTGGAGCGAGTTACTTCCAAGCCATTTTATTCAGTTTTAAATTAATCCTGTTCATTTTCTATCATGATTCATAAAAGAGTTTATCAAAACTAATAGAAACACAATAGGACCTCAAAATAAAAGGCCAAAAATCCCAGTGCGGAAAAGCTGCACATACGTCATGAAACCGTCTGGAGAGTACCTAGTGAAACCGTTGAAAAAACCTGTAGAACTTGCTGCAATTCATCAGGCTAAGAAAGAAGACTGTCCGTTCGAAGAATGCCTCATCAAAGCCAAGCAAGAAACTTCCAAGAAATCTGCGTCGTTCTGCGTAAGTTCGTCGAGTCCCGAAAGATCAACATTCATATATTCCTAAATATGCTGGAAAGATATACCGTATATACTAACTTTCGACAACTCATGAACGTATGAATATGACGGAAGTCCACATATCCTTAACCTCTTGGAAGATGGCAGGCTGTCTTAAGTTTTCCTCTACAGAAATCTTACGTTCAGCCAGCTTCAATTAAGAAAGATTCAAGTGGGGCAGATATAGTTCAGTGAAAAGCACCAAGCCAGAAGAGAAGAATCCAACGCCTTTAATTGTCGGGGCTGCAATTTCAGCCAATGTCTCTGGGAGTTTTGTTCTTTCAGGGTTCAAGTCGACAGCCCGTGTTACAGTTCTGACGTAATCGAAGCAGAGCTGCTTCCCTAGGCTAGTGGCGGTGAACCTTTGACTCTTCCCGACTGCTCCATCCGCGTTTCTGAGCAAACAAGTATGGCCCTCGCAGAACTGGGATTTGAACCAGCACGACTTCAGTGTAATGCACCATTGAGGGTAAGGTCTGCTGAACTCCAGACCATTCGCCTGACACCTCAAAGTGTCTAGTAGCGAGATTGACTTTCCGCAAGAAGAGCTTCGCCCCTCTCGTGGAGCGTTCCTAAGTGAACCTAGTTTTGTAAAAAAAAAAATGACAAAGGATGTCGACAATTGATAAAGTGAGACCAATGTTCATCAAATCCACATATAAAACTTACTGCTTTAGTTTACGGCGGACCCGGATTAGAGAACCAAGTTAGATTTGCACTTTTTGAACTTTACGAGCACCAGCCCACCATAGAAATTTTAGCTGATCTATTTTGTAAGAGCATTCTTGATATGTTAAGTTATTTGAGAGCAGGCGTTTAACATTGGGTCAACCACCATGGTTGAACTACGTAAAGGTAACCAACATCGTTTGCCAGTCACATTCATCTGCGCACTTGACTAAAGAGTCGTAACAGAGACCTCAAGCGCGGTTAGTGCCGTTTTTGTGCCAAAGTTTATGAAAGTAATTTGAATGAAAAGTTGATTATTGCGCAGAAGATACCAGGCAGCACCATTTTTGGTTCAGTTAGTTCGAAGATAGGAGTCTATGCGCAAACATTGTACATCTGCAGACTGCAAGATTAGCTAGAGAATTGGAAGTGCCTTTCACGCGTACAGTATGGGGAAAGACTGGCTTCGTCAGTTGAAGGTTAGGTAATTGTCAGCAATGCAACAAACTTGTTTCCTCTGGAGCCATGACAAAGTATATTCAATCAGGTAGCATCATTGTGCCTCAGCAACTGCAACTCCATTGTACAGCTCCTAAACATTTGGCGCAACTTCAGACGACTCTTACTCTTACAACCGTCTTCAAACTAAGCACCTTTAGTTAGCATACCATTGATTTGCAACAACTAATTTATGCATGAAAATTGAGTTATTACTTCTAACTCTAACAGACATTTTTTCACCAGGGAGCTTCTCAAACTATATTTTTAGCTATCGCATTACGGGATAAGTCTAGCTCTGACATGAACTTTAAAGCAGGACCGCAAGTTTCAATTATAATACAAAAAAATTGAAAAGAACTTTTGGGATAACGAGTTTAAATCAACAAGTCTACTTTAAGGGGTTCTCCGAAAAGAATTAAAACAGTCCCTTCCGATTCTGGGCGTGTTCGGTTGGACGTGGAAGCAGATCGAAGCCAAGTGCACTTCACCCGAGGTTTTCGAAACTGCTGAACGGTGCCCTGGCTTCCACCCGCTCATTCCAAGTTTCAGGCGTTGAATCCAAATTGGTCACCTGTTAGACTTAAAAACTATCTCACTTGGTAAAATTGAAATTCCAGGCGGTTCAACATAATTAGGTAGCTTTTAGCTACCGTAGTTATGTACGACTATTTTAACTGGCATTTAGAACATTTGAGGAATTACTAATCTGAAAATTTATGCATCTCAAGTTTGACAAGATTTCTAATGTCACCGTTTTACCATACGCCGAGTTAAAATACACCAAAACAAAGCATTTCGTTTACTCGCAAGGATTCTCTTGCAATGGTAGTAAACCACGGAGACCTATGCAAGACTTTTGCAATGAATATTTTAAATAAACTGGTTATACGTTGCGACAAGGAGAGGAAAGAACTTCTAATGAAACTAAAATAAAATCATAATGAGAGACTTAAGAGAGGGCGACTGAGTTAGGCCTACGAGCCTCCGGATGGAGCTGGTTTTACACGTGGAACTACACTTGCGTTGTTATCCTACCTTGCGTCCAACCAGGTCCTAACGGGTAGATAAAGCCCGTTGACTGCCACCGTTCGACTAAAAATACTTTTACGGAAGGCTCAACTCCTTTCATACAAGAAAAAACGTAGTGTCTCCTCCGTAATATAGTCCTGTAAATCCTGCACCAAGTGCTTTCCAACTTGGAACAATACAAGATCTCAATTCAAAGTAATATTGAAAAGAATGGCAACACCAGTTTCGGTATAACTACAGCAGCACCCGATTTTCAGCAAGTAGAGCATCGGCTCAAGCTAATTCAGAATTTAGCATTCGTTATGTAAACAAGTTCCACAATATTCTTTTTAACCAATGAAAATCGCACTTTCATACTTTCTTTGCATTAAACTGCTAGATATTTTTCCGACTGCAGCACCATACATAATACAGTTCATAGAACCATTTTCAAAGCTGATTGCTCCGAGGTTGATTTCAAAGATGAATCATATCTACGGGGTTGCAACACGTTACAAGTTCAGACCATTTTTTTCTAGTTTTATATTGCTTTCGAACAGAACTGGAGACACAACAAGCCCCCGCACCGTTGCTTTCGAAAATTCATGGAAAATTTCCATATTTTCAGAAAATAGATTGTTCACCGCTAAACTAAAGCTGGCTGCTTTCTGAAGACTTCCACTTTCTTACCCATTTTCGAAAGTGTGCTCAATTAAACTAAAATTTCAGAGTTTTTCAAGATCAGAATTCTAGAAGAAATTATCGTCAATGGACGGAATCTGAACACATTTAGACTGTATCTGTCGCACTTGAGAAGAACTAATTTCGATCAAAAATGTGGCTATGCAATAGCCACCAAGTATTTACTAATTTTGCGGTAAGGGGAGAGGTTGTGCAACAAAATGTCACCGGTACTGAAACTGTCAAGTTTCAAAACTTACTGGACGCATACTTACTGAAAGTACCAAATGAAACTGCTGTAAGCTGCTTACGTGCAATGTGGGGATAACTCGCTACTAGCCATCCCGTCCGTCACTGTAAGCAGCTTCAACTTTGCACAAGATGGGGAAAGTTGCAGAAACTCGCCTGGACCTCGTCCGAAGAATCGATAAGGTAAGCCTCTGTTTACAGGGCGCAAAGAGGTTCACTACAAACCTGAGGACGGAGAGCCTGGAGACGCGGTTAGCCGAAGGCGAAGCGTACTGGTAGCTGCCAGTGCTAGGCGAGTGGCTAGAGCCACTAGCCCCCACTGAGGGGGGACTGTGGCCACCACTACTGCCGCTACTGCTGCCACAGCTGTACTCCAACTTCGGACGGCCGGCGTCTGCCAGCTCCTGTCTAATGGCGCTATAGTTGAACACGCTGCCGTTGGTTGTACCCAGCGGACCGGCACTGCTGCAGCTCAACGCCTGCTGCACGAGATATGGCAGCTTTCAGTTTACCAATTCAGACCTCCGTCTTCGCAAAGAAAATCATTAAACCAGCAATAATGGACTAAAATGTTCCGAGGTATCGTACATGAAACCTCTAGGTAAACGTCATACGAGAGTGAAGGGACTTCAAGCTAGAGCCTGTCTGTAGAACTGTACAGTAGAAGAAAACTCTCGAACACGTGCACAGAGGTGTTAATGCGCGAGATCAACGCGCATGGGAAAAACAATAAAGCTTCTGTACGATCCCTAACCGGTTATTTATTATCCAACTTTGTTCAGTTTTATTCCAAATTGCCTTTGTTCCTACATATAGATTGTTCGACACTAGAGCACCAGTACGAGTGTCTAGCCAAACATAATTACAAGAGCACGGAATAGAAGAAGAATGTCTAGTCTTAAATCAGAATAAGCAACATTCCCAGCGTTAGCACAAACCATATCCACATTCCGAGAATCACCGTAAATTTTAGCTTCAGGTAATTCTCAAAAGCGCTCAATGAGAGTTTCAAGTGCCCAAATACAAGAACCTACAGTTGGGCATTAACCTCAACTTTGATCAATTTTCAAAAGTTCGGACCCAAGTATTCATTCTCTGGCTTTTTAGTCTAAAATAAAGTTCCTCGGGGCCTGCCATAACAGTCGTTCCAAGCTCACCCGTCAAACTTCTGATGCGAGCGCCGAATACCACTAGCCGTCTCCCCGGCACCTTCGTTTCCGTATATTCAATAAACTCTCAAATGTAGGATGAAGCTAACAACTGTACGATTCCAAATGTATTTCAAACCGGATACAATTTAAATCAACCATACGAGTTCTAATTTTTTATAGATTGCATCTTGAAAAGTGTAAATATATATATATATATAAATCAGTTTATGAACTTACGCTAGTCCATTTTTCAAGACCAATGAGCAATAGATAGCTATTTTCAGTTTCCTAGGGGATGGATAGCTCTGCAGGCTACATCTGCATTAGATCAAGCCTGTTCCTACTAGATAGATTTCAGAAAAAGAAAGGACATGATTCATGTCATCAATAGCAATGTGGAACCCATACACGGTGTTCCCACACAGGATCAACGCGCATGGGAATACCAAATCGGGAAGGAAGAAGAACAGCAGAGGAAAGTAAAATCACTAGTATGAAAACTAATGGAAAGTGGGCACAAAAGACGTTCCGAAGACCTAGCTAATTGCAAAAGAACCTACACGAACACCATGGGGACATTAAAATAGGATGGCCGGACCCAACCAGTCCTATGGACCAGCCTACGTCTCCTTGAGAGGGAGGACTATACGAAACTTCAATTTTGGTACGAATAGTACTCCTGAATTGACATATCTGAATCATTTAGTTGAACTCCTTCACCGGTTTTTTTTTCAAGATTCAAGCCGGTTTTATTAGCTTCGAAAAGCCTCATTTCCCGCAACCTGTGCATTAATGGCGGCGACCTACCTGCACACAAGCGGCGGCAGCAGGCGTGGTGCAGTGGCTGGTACCGTTGCCACAGCCATATGTCGGGGCGCCGTTCAGCATTTGACGAAGGTGAGAAGCTTCGCGGCTACCCACCTGCAGAATTTTCCATCATATTTGCATGTTTTATACCATCAATACATTTGTTTCAAGCTCGATAAGAATCTGAGCGCGTTATGCAACTTATTAGCTTGAGTTTGCCACTGCAACACCCAAGAAGTTAATATTGCGGAACCAAAGACCTTAGGAAGCAAATAATTGTGAACCTCTTGAGAGGCAGGCCAGTTACCCTATTCCAATTTCTGAGCCTTTTTTCCCAAGCGCAATTCAAATAACTGATTTTTTTCTTCCAGCCACCAAATGAGTGATGAGCGAGTGAGCTTAGCGTGCTCACATTTCCAATTAACCACTTTTAAAAACCTACACACAGCTTAACTGTAGAGAGCTCGCTGCTATAGCAGATTAGGTTCGCCTAAAATTCGAATTCGCTACTACAGGCGACACTTTCGGAAAACTTAACATCACTTTCAAATTAGCGGTTACATAACCTTAGTTTTGCCAGTACCTACTTCCGCTACTACTGCCCAGGTTAATTTAGTGGGGAGTACCATGACACTAGTCACAAATGTATCTAAAAATGCATTACAGCTATACGTTCAACTAAAAAATTTCCGAATCCATCAATACAACTCGACAAACCAATTCTTCCACAAGATTGAATGAAGAGCAAGGTATTCGATTAGCTCTTAAGCTTAAGGCAATATTTCCAGCTCAATTTTCAACCACCGCTTCGTCGACTAAGTCAATGGATCTGCAAAAACGGGAACCCACAGATCAGCAGCCCGACAGGAGAAGGTGCGGCAAGAAAACCGTGCCAGGGATTGAGAACAACAACCCTGGAGATCAAGCAAGAACTGGAAGTCCAACTCTAATGCGGGTAATATTCAGAGATGGGCATGTAACTAGTTACTGTAACGGCTTAAGTAACGGGCGTTACTTTTTGTTAACGAGTAACGGTATCGCCATAGCATTTTTTTAAACGTAACGAGTATCGGTAACGCCCGGTTAGATTTTATCAAAAGTAACGGAAATTGCCGTTACTCGTTCCTAGTTACATTTTTAAAATTTACGAAAAATACGAGAGATGAGCTGTCGGCAAAGAGAAAGTTATGTTAAAAGAGTGGTATCATGATTTTTTTCAAATATACACAAACTTTTGGCAATTGGAGTATCACCATACTTTTCGGATACACATACTTTAATATTAAAAAAGTAAAATTTTTATCTAAAAAAATTACTTCGAAAATTTGTCCGCCGAGACGCGAATGAAGCGCACGTTTATATTGGTTACTAAGGCTATAAAATCAATATTCTCCACGATTTATTTCAGCGATAGGAGCATCATCTAAGTAGTAGGAAAGGACGAACGTAAAATCATATATTTTACTGGGTTTCTGCATGAGCGTAAGACGGACGCCGCACGTACGTTCCCTTGAATATATTTGGAAAATTCTAGCTATATTTTTTGAGAATATCTTTTACCAAATTAAAGTACCGATCATTCCAGTTGCATCATGTCTAGCGAACGCTTTAATAAAAATACAATGATTCTCTTCTCTCCGTCGGTCATGACTTCATGAATGCATAAATTTCCATGACTTTCCGTAACAAATTATTCTACTTGATGGAAGAAGATATGAGATTGATTTTAGGACAATTATTAGGCTCTACTAGAAGTAGAATTTATTTTTTGCCTTTTCATAGCCTCAGTGCCCTAAACTGTTCGAATTTGCAATGAAAAGTAGGTGGCTTATTTAAAAAGTTATTTTCTTGAACATTTATCATTAAATTTTTAGTGTTACTACCGTTGACTCACGTATATCAACAATTTGCCACCATCTCTTTCAATTACATCTCACTAAACAATTTGATGTAAAGCTGGAGCACTCTGAGAGCGCATACTTCCGCTAAGCAAATTAATGTTGAAGAAAAATTCAAATGGGTATTCACAAAAAGATTTTTATCATGACAAAAATTCGGTTATTAGTGCCTCTTTGACTATGATTACTGTTTCTGTAATTTTCTTAAAGATCCGTCCGTAACTTTTGAGTTATGTTATGACAAATACTGAGACAAATTTTGGTCAAACACACAAAGGGACGGAGCGATCATCACCAAAATTTAGTCATTTGGCATTTCAACATTTTTAACTATTAATGCAAATTTTATGAAAATCTGTTCATAACTTTTTGAATTATGTTTCTGATCAATATAAAATCAAGCATAGGGATAAACGGATAAACAGATAACTAATAAAATGTGATCATCTACTCATCATAACATAGCTATCTAATAATTTATACAAATTGCAAAAAATCCTTCTGCAAATTTTTTAGTTATAGCTATTTCCAAGAAAAAAAGCAGGCCAAGAAACAAATCAACAAATAGTAGAACAGCTCATAAAAGTTCAATTAATCATTTGTTTTCCTTACCATCCCTAACAATCCAAATAAATTTCGTAGGGATCCGTCATTAATTTTCTCAGTCACCTTGGTGACGGACAGAAGAACAAACCTCACAAAAACATAACCTGCTCGGTGGAGGTAACATTTGTTAACCTAGCTGAATGATCAGTGGTCACGAAATTGTCATCAATACCAGTATGCCAACGGTAGAACTTTGGTTGAAGTTTATGGCAGTTAATACCTCTGTCAAAGAGGTTATGTTTTTTTCGAGTTTATCTGCTTGTCTAACTGATTGGTCAGTTTGTTGGTCTGTCACCAAAATAACTCAAAAGCT
>LQNS02278094.1:4932935-4945052 GCA_001587735.2 Parhyale hawaiensis | reverse complement strand
TGCACGCGCAAGTTCTTACGTACAGTCGCATGCGCAAGTTCCCACGCACAGTCGCACGCGCAAATTCCCACGCACAGTCGCACGTGCAAGTTCCCACGCACAGTCGCACGTGCAAGTTCCCACGCACAGTCGCACGCGCAAGTTCCCACGCACAGTCGCACGCGCAAGTTCCCACGCACAGTCGCACGCGCAAGTTCCCACGCACGGCCACACGTCCCAGTTCCCACGCACAATCACAAGCGCTAGTTCTCACCCACAGTCGCAAGCCCCAGTTCCCACGCTAGTAGCAGCTCTGCGTGCCGAGCTGGTGTGCTAAGGGTGCCAGGATCGAGCGCCAGACAGGTGAGCAATATTTGTGGCTCACGATGCGCTGATTCAGCGAACTTGTTTGTTTTGCCCAGCTACCGTAGTGGCACTTACCTTGCCTTGCAATGTTTGGTCACCTGCGGCTGTGAACGGACGCTCGCACCCGACAGATCGTACGCACACCTACATGCGCTAGTTCAAACGCACAGTCGCACGCGCCAGTGTGCACACGCACGGTAGCACGTGCCAGTGTGCACACGCACGGTCACGCGCGCCAGTGTGCACACGCTTATTCGTCTGCCACTTTGCTTTCGTTGATGGGATCCTTCATTTCCCTACTCTCCCCCTAGAGCGAAATGGTTACAGTGGCTCTCCTAAGCCGTTGACAACCACACTGTCTTAGTTCCAGGAAGATATGTTCAACGGCGTGTCCCTAAATTCGTAGAATATTTTATTCAGCCTCCATCCTAAGAGACCGAAGTCCTATCGTTGACTTCATAACCAATTAACTTTTATTACACCTCTGTTCGTACCAATGGACACAGCAATGTATCGAGACGTGGTCGTCAGGAAACTCGTTCGTTTACTAACGTGTGAACATGACTTTACGTTTAGGCTAGTGAGCACGCCCGGTGTATAGGAAAGAAGCCCCGTGAAAAAAAAAAGTCATCCGAAAAAAGCCTCGGCTATCACGTATTGCATATTTACTACCTCAATTTGTTTATTTTGAAGTACATTGCGTTAACGTAAATTAAATTTAACTGTACTAAGCTTACCTAACCTAGGATCTTCTAATCAAACCTAACGTAGCCAATTTAACCTAACTTTCCTACCAAATGAAACGTAGCCTACTTAATCAAACTTCTTCTTATATTATAGCTGTGACACACGCTAGGCAAAAGCTGAGGAAACTCTCGCGAACGCGCAAAACTTTTTGCGCAAAAAAGCACTTTCCTCTTCACTCGTGAGAATAGTCAGTTGGTAAAAAAAACTTCGAGCTCCGTTCATCCAAACGACGTTGTCATGGCTACGAACTAAATACCATGACAAAAATATATCTAACGAGCAGAAAAATATAATAGATGCTACCCAATGTCTTCAATAGTAATGTTAAGTCCAATTCTATGATAGAATATGTTAAATATCTTGAAAATAATAAACCCGTTGCGATTCCGACTGCGAACTGAACGCCCTATCCGCCACTTAATGTCTCTGCATGGTGGCGGTTTGTTTTAAAAAATTCGCGCATTTGCCCAGCGTATCGAGCGTAGAAGTGCTGCGTGCTCTTTCACAGAATTTTGCGCAAAAGCGAGAGCGTGCAGGTTTTTAGACGTCGATTTTGCGTGCAAAAGTTCGATATTCGTTCTTTCGGATTGCATGTGGCATCGGCATAACTGCATAACTCAGCATAACTAGACCAGTTGTAACTTACTCTATTGGTTAAACCTTACCAACATTCTGATGTTACTTATCACCTAGCTTGTGATTATTTGACTTAATTTATTCTCATTACATTTCACCGAACCTTTGCAATCTTGAACTTATATAGGCTAACTTATAGGCCTGCTCTATAACCTGAGTTATTCTAATCTAACTTAACGGAACTTATCCTTACCGAACCTAACCTAACTTATCCTCACTTCACCTCGCCTACTCTACTTTAAGGGCTCTTCCAACTCATATTTGCTCCTGCAAATACTAACTAAAATTTAACTCAGTGCTATTTTATTTAGTTTACTTAAATATAATTAACTTCAAAATAGCGGATTTGAGATCTGAAATATACCTACTTCTTGCTGTGGCTTTTTTCTGGTATCGTACTAGCCGAAACTTTGCTCGCGCCAGCATTTTCGAATGAATAATTTGGCTGCTGGGCAACGTCTGTCGACCTTTTGCATCCTACTTAATGTGAGGAGGCAATACAGAAAGTAAAAAAAAAAATTAGAACTTAGGCGAGGTGTCCGGATTATATTTGATGCCCTTGTGTTTAATGGGATAAAGCTAATGTATGGTATACATATTCTAATTTAAAATTCCATATCCATACTGTTGCATTTTTTTTTCAGACAATGAAAGTGTCAGAGTGGAAAGCCGAGGCGTTGGCAGTTGCCACGAGTGTCGGTCGCGGAACTTGCGCTATCGCCCTTGCAGGCAGAAATGGCTTCGAAGCAGTGAAGCGGTTTGGGCGCAACGTAGGACTTGTGTTAGGTAAGTGATCCTGTTTTATATGCATTTGTGTCCCAACGCTGAAAGAACATAGCCGAACTGGTGCGCTTATCTAGCCATCAAGTCTCAGAGACCTAGACCAATGAGCTCCCTAATGTAAAACTCAAGGAATCTCTTAAGATAAATGAAAAGTTTACCCGCTAGCTATGCAAGGCCTGGTGACAGATGTGGATATCATACAGCTCTATCTGCAGTTTAAAATGTACTAGGTATCGATGTCTCTTTATTACAGCACGCATAATCTCCGCGAGGACGTACAGTTTCCATCGTGTCTGTAAGTGTATCCGTCCAGACTTGGCAAGTTTGCCTCGAGTTTTCATTCTCAGACCTCTTGCCGAAACGGCGACTTACCGAAACGGCGATTTACCGAAACGGCGACTTACCGCAACGGCGACTTACCGAAACGGCGACTTACCGAAACGGACACTTGCCGAAACGGAAACTTGCCGAAGCGGACACTTGCCGAAACGGAAACTTGCCGAAGCGGACACTTGCCGAAACGGAAACTTGCCGAAGCGGACACTTGCCGAAGCGGACACTTGCCGAAGCGGACACTTGCCGAAGCGGACACTTGCCGAAGCGGACACTTGCCGAAGCGGACACTTGCCGAAGCGGACACTTGCGGAAGCGGACACTTGCGGAAGCGGACACTTGCGGAAGCGGACACTTGCGGAAGCGGACACTTGCGGAAGCGGACACTTGCCGAAGCGGACACTTGCCGAAGCGGAAACTTGCGGGGATTGCGCTTGCCAAGCGAGGACTGCGCTTGCCAAGCGAGGACTGCGCTTGCCAAGCGAGGACTGCGCTTGCCAAGCGAGGACTGCGCTTGCCAAGCGAGGACTGCGCTTGCCAAGCGGGGACTGCACTTGCCAAGTGGGGACTGCACTTGCCAAACGGAGACTGCACTTGCCAAACGGAGACTGCACTTGCCAAACGGAGACTGCACTTGCCAAACGGAGACTGCACTTGCCAAACGGAGACTGCACTTGCCAAACGGAGACTGCACTTGCCAAGCGGAGATTGCACTTGCCAGGCGGAGACTGCACTTGCCAGGCGGAGACTGCACTTGCCAGGCGGAGACTGCACTTGCCAGGCGGAGACTGCACTTGCCAGGCGGAGACTGCACTTGCCAGGCGGAGATTGCACTTGCCAGACGGAGACTGCACTTGCCAGACGGAGACTGCACTTGCCAGACGGAGACTGCACTTGCCAGACGGAGACTGCACTTGCCAGACGGAGACTGCACTTGCCAGACGGAGACTGCACTTGCCAAACGGAGACTGCACTTGCCAAACGGAGACTGCATATGAAACGATAATTTACCAGCACGAAGAACTCCAGGTGGATCTTAGTCAGTATAGAGCTTCATGTGCTGGAGATTGTGGCAATGGTCGACACCATTTAGAGTTTTGTCAGGCCAAAGTAGTACCTCAATTCTTCGAAGCGGCAGGCTAGCGAGTGTTGATATCTATGCACGTCGCAAAAGGTTGCAAGTTCGACTGCTAACCAGGTAGGCTCGCTCTTACATCACTTGAAGTGCTTCGTCACCATGTCATATCTGTGTACCTGCGTCTGCTGGGTACAATGTCTGTAGATAGTTGATTAGTGTGCAGCTAATGAGTTCTGGGCCGCCTGGACGTACGTTGCACAAGGGAATCAGGGTAATGAGACTAAGAGCGAGTAACGGAATGTACTGCGAATATCGTACAATCTGTTTAGCAGGTTTACTCCGCCTAGGCAAGTGGTTGAGTGACACACACAGTGCTCACGTAACAATTGGCGGATACTAAGCTGCTTTGCCCAGGTCCTTGGCGCCTTTATAGGCTACCGCCCCAGGGTGTGCCTCTGCATTTCCGGCAGACCCTGGTGCGCACAATGGAGAACCTTGCGGTCTTACATCTGCAGGTTGTTGTGGGGTACTGACCTTAACCTGGAGAAAGTTGGGGATCACAGATCGTTCCATAACTACCTTCCCTCGATGGTGCCATAGCTCTTGACGGCCAGTGGTAAACTGCAGCCGAGCAATCCTCTTTTGCCAGTTAGTCAATATCTGCAGCACAAAGCAGTGCATGCCTATATTCCTGGAAGAGGTACCGTCGATCTGACTTTTTCTTTTCTTCTAGCAGTTTGATAGCTTTGGTTTACGAACCCAAGGGCTATCTCGAGTGCCTTCTTCGCAGGGGATGTTGTAGCTGGTCGCAATTCCTGCTGAGAAGGTTAATTTATTAGGTTATGTAGACTCTCTATACTTCCCCTTGTGTTTCGTGAGGTGGGCTGCCGAATGGTGGTAAGCGACTCATCTCATGTGACTCCCATCAGTTGCTGCGCACGTGTTTCTGGTCATGGAAGGGACCCTCCGCACCACGAGTGGTTTCTTTCTTCTGTCTCCTTCGTTCAGCCGAACCGTCTACACTTAAAACGGAAATAATAGCTTTATCGCAGAATTGACCAAGTCTCGACTATTTGGCTACAAATTTCAGTGAAAATTTCACAGAAAGGTAAACTTATGATTTTTTGTTTTTGTCAATTTTACTAATTTCACCGAGCGGCGGTAATAGCTTTTTGGCTAAAAAAAACAAATTATTCACAGTTTTATATCACTAAAGGAGCAAATATGAACAACACAAACGAGAAAATATGTATTAAACAAGAAATCACTAATTAAAAGTTGACAATGACTGAAAAAAGCCTTTTATGTCAACAAGACCCCCATGTCGTTTAATAACTTCAGTAATTCTTGATTCAATCCATGCTGCCAGTTAGTTTCTTTATTGTAGAAACTGGAACTGCCCTTGCTGCTGCAGCAATAGCATCCCACAAGGCAGATTTTGAGTTGTACTGCCTTCCATCTGCGTAAATTTCCCTTTTCAGAAGGAACCGGAAGTTTTCAATTGGGTTTAGATCAGATGAGCACGGTGACCAAACCATCAGTTTCTCTCCGTGGAACCCCAAAGAGCTAAGAAATGCTGTGGTAGTACGGGCAGAGTGACAAGTCGCATTATCAAGCATGAAAATAAAGTTTCGGAGCAACGAAAGATGTGTGTCATCCCGCTATGGGACAAAGGTGTCTTTTAACATGCTACAATATGATTCAGGTGTAATTTTCACGCCATCAAGGACTCTAACCGGACCTACAAATCGATCCCCTATGATACCAGCCCATATCATAACACCACCTCCCTGTTGTTGACGTTTAAGCGTTGATAACACTCACTTCCAGGTATCATCTAACCCTTACTCCACCCATCAAGTCCATCAAGAGTTGCCCGGGTTTCGTCGCTAAAAAGAACACGATTCATGTCGATCTTCATGTATTTCTCTGCCCATTCCATCCTCAAAATTTTTATCTTGTGGTTTTAGGCACTTCTGGAAGCCCAGCAACCGTAAAAAATTGATTTACTTGTTTGCCCGGGTGTTTTACGTAGCTGACGAACAACATTTTTCATGTCTCTATCAGTAACAGTCCTTGAATGCCCAGCATCGGATTGTTTTTTCCGTTGTGAAGGGTCCTTCAAGAATCTTGTAACTGTGTCAATATGGCGACCTATTTTTTGGGCAATAACATAAGGAGAGGTGCCTTTAGCAGTTTCTGTGAAGATAATTTCTTTCTCCTCGTTAGTTAGAGCTTTTCCACGTCCCATTTTAGTAGAATATACAAGAAGCTATCATTGTCGTTTACCTCAAAAAGAGAAAAATATACTGAGAGCTGTCAATCAGGAGAACGGAAAAAATAGCTTTAGCACAAAATTGGCCATATCTCATGTTTGCGCAATCAAATTGTCATGAAACTTGAAGGGAAATCGTGACATCTTATGGCAAACAAACTCAACAGCATTGCCATAAGATGTCACGATTTCCCTGCAAGTTTCATGACAATTTGATCGCGCAAACATGAGATGTAATCAATTTTGTGCTAAAGCTATTTTTTCCGTTCTAAGTGTAATGTTAGAGATGCCTTGAACCTTATTTCCTACCAGTAGTAGCGCACTCGGCCGACGGAGACTTTCCGGCAGGAATGCAAAGATAAAACATTCATATAGTGATGTAACATAATCAACTTGGTCTCACTGCTTGGATCACGTCGTATGGCGTGGTTGCGGTGAGAAAACCAGGAATAGGCTATGATAATATTTTACATGATTTAGCATGTTTTACTATTCTTAGCCTATTCTCAGCGTGACGTGTGATCATATTATATACATTTATTTAAAATGTTAGAGCTCTGTATAATTACTTTATAGTATATTTTTCGCATTTATAATGGCTGGGTGCTGAATGTACCGTTTCAGCTTAATGTTCGAATACGTTCCTGAGTCAGTTTAAACACCACAAAGTCCACATCTTTCAGAGTTCTAATTCGCTTGAAATATAAAGATATATTCGAGACTTTGCTATAGCCCAAGTAGCAATTAGGTCCGCTGCAGCAGCGAAAACCCCAATTCAGCTTCTGGGCGGCGCCGCTGTGGATCCAAATGCTTCGAGGAAACATCTGCAAAACCTGCTGATGTGACAACAAATATTCAAGGCTGTTCATTGGTGACACACAGCCTACTTGGACGCAATAAACCATTCTAATGCTGACCTGAAAGTACGCTTTCATTTAACTGTCGTTTGAACCGGTCTTATAAAGGCTACATTTCTCACCGTTATGATCTAAATTTTGTGAACGATAAAGCTTCTGTGTTAAAGGCCATTTTGTTACTGCAATCGTACAACACGTTCGCTTTTTCTGCATTGATGAAAAGGCCGTTGCTATGTAGCAGTTCTACGTTATCAACACTGCCTATTCCTAGGTAGTTGTATACTGGGACTCGCGTGGTACCTAGGCTACTCGGTTAAAAAAAGGACAAAATTGGGGCAAAGTTTGTGGACAGTCGGGGACGACTGAACTGGCGCGACACTGAACAAGAGCAACCTGAACGAACGCAACTGGAATTGGCGCGATTGGAATAAGCGCGTCACTGAACAAGCGCGAACTGAACAAGCGCGAACTGAATAAGGGCGAATGTGAAAAAGTCCGAAACGTTAGAGGTCGCTGAATCAGCGGCCTTGAACGTCTTAAGTTAGTAAACTTCTATCGAGCTTCATTTGTGTGGATCGTCAGCATACCGTGCAACTATTGTAGCCTGATAGCTAATTATAATAGCAACTCGTGTCCCATTTTCGAGCTGCAATGGTGGTTGCATTCCTATGACATCTCAGCTCAGCCTCCTATTCAGTTTCACGCGTCCGTGCCTATCCAGTTTCACGCGTCCGTGCCTATCCAGTTTCACGCGTCCGTGCCTATCCAGTTTCACGCGTCCGTGCCTATCCAGTTTCACGCGTCCGTGCCTATCCAGTTTCACGCGTCCGTGCCTATTCAGTTTCACGCGTCCGTGCCTATCCAGTTTCACGCGTCCGTGCCTATTCAGTTTCACGCGTCCGTGCCTATTCAGTTTCACGCGTCCGTGCCTATCCAGTTTCACGCGTCCGTGCCTATCCAGTTTCACGCGTCCTTACCTATGCAGTTTCACGCGTCCGTGCCTATGCAGTTTCACGCTTATTCTCGGAGGCGCTTGTTAATTCAGAGTGGCGCCTACTCCATCAGGCAACAGTTCTCCCGTAAGCGTTTCGCGCCCGTCTCTTCTCGCTTATTCAGTTTCACGCTTATTCCAGTTCCCGCCTATTCCAGTCGAGCTTGTTCAGGTTGCTCCTGTGCGGTGTCGCGCCCGTTCAGTTCTCCCGACAGTCGTACGTAGGGAGTAATAATATGGTCGTACCGTAACACCGAACGTTCTTTGTGTTTTTGTATAGGTTTCAAAGGTTACTAGCCAGAAGTGTTAGCGGTTGTGTGATTTGCATAAATTATTGCTTACATACCGTATGTGATATGTGATTGAAGAGAAGGTGATTAAGTTTGATTTGCGCAGACTAAGGTGGACATGTTTCATGAAATCTTGTGGTTCAATCTTCCACTAGATTACTATGCACCATATATTTAGCCTGACCAGAGTTGGGCATAGATACTCAAATGTATCTAGGTACTAGACACACCCTTAAAATGTATCGAGGTACAGATAGTTTTTTAAATGTATCTAGACACCGACACTAGATACTTCAATGTATCTATAGATACAATACTAGATACATTTCTATTTACAGCTACATTAATTATTTTTAAAACTCCATATGGTTTAGAATCATCTAATTAAGGTGGAAATGATTTGGGTTCTTCAAAAGACTGTTTTCTATTAATGACATTTACATGTTTAACTTCTGCCAAAGAAGCTGCGTAATTGTCGAATTGATCACGTTTCTCGATCTTGTCATAAAATATATAAACAAGTAATAGGGAATGTCAATAAAATTTCACAGTCTATAGCAATATTTTTGGTCTTTGTTGCAATTACATTTAAACACAAATTATATTTTAATCCATATATTTCAGAGAATGTTAATTCCATACTATTATCATGTTTGGTCTGCACGTTATCAGGCCACCCCATTGTCTGGCTACCGGACGCCTCTTTGTTCGTATGAGTCAGTTTTGGGTTGGAACTCTGGGTAGCGCATGAGTTGGAGGAAATGCCTCTATAAAGACGGATGAGACCTTTTGGTCCAACGGTACTTTAAGAGGAAATGAACAGACTGGTGCCATTGCTGGATACTGGCGGTCTTCCACAGTCGGCTACTATCTCTGTCATCAGGGCGTACTGCCTGATTTTCTTCCTTTTCTTTCTCTTCTTTTTAGCCAAAGCCAGTTCTGGTGATGGCAGGGTCTGGGGTGTGTTGATAGCTGGCCGCTCCCGTAGCTATCGTGACTGTGGATTTGTTTTGTGTTTCCATGATTGATGTTGTCCTATCGCTTATGATGATTATTTTCTTCTATTTTTTGATTGCCCTATAGTTCACTATCCGGATGTGGAGATTAACCCTGGTGATCGTGGTACTAGTCTTCGTCCATGTCGCATCTTGTGTGTTTAGGTTCGTGGTCTCTATGCTAATGTGGCTGAGCTCTCTGCAGCCTCTTCTAATTATGATCTAGTACGGTACTGTGTTCGGAGACGCTTGCCTCTAGCCATCGCCATGTTTCTGAGCTGATGATCCTTTATGCTTTCGCTACCTTGGGGTGTTGTAAGAAAGTCTCCTGATCCTGGATCTACTTTGGATTGGCTTTTCTCCGTCATAGTGGGTACCTACGTTTCTCCCCGCTTCATTACGGTTAGAACAAGCGATGAACCCTGGCTAGATGATGCCTGTCGATCAGAGGGTGCATCAGTTGAAGCAGTAGGCATATTCCCGTTCGCGCACCAGCCGGTAATGTTGACTTTCAGCGTTTCAGCGAACTGCAGCGTCGAGCCAAGGCTCCTTGTGGGTAAGCTGAGAGGGAGCATAATCTGAGGTCCTGGGAGTTGTTAGCTTTAGCTGTTGCCTACAAATATTAGCGGTGGTCCACATTGAAGAGCGTTGTGTTTGGTGCCAGCTGTTCCAGCCCCCCCCTTCAAGTGCCGGTGGTGACCTGGTCGTGGACCCTGCCGCCAAGGCGGACCATTTGTTGCGCTAATTCGATGAGAAGTAGAATCGAGACCGGGTGTGCATTTCCTTTAGCCTGTGACCCTCAGCCGAAGTTCTCCGGTTTCGCATTTAGATCTTCCGAAGTGCACAGCCTTCTTCTTGACCTGGACTCTAATGTGGCATTCATTGATCCATTGGGTACCTATGTTTCTGCTCTCTCTTCAGGAGGTGGCTGGTGTGCTTGCAGCCATGCTCGCTTCTGTAGTCCGTCGAATGTTACGGTTAGACTATTTCCCGAAATGCTGGCGTGTCGTTCATGTAACGGCTGTTCTAATGGCTGTGTCTCATCTTGGACCACTGACCAAAGACCCATCTCGATCACATCTGTTTTGTCATGTTTACAAAAGGTTGGTGGCGTCGAGGTTGGGTCGCTTTCTTGAAAAACAGGGTGTCCTTCCTCTGACGCAGTATGGTTTTCGTAAGAGTTTGGGGAACTTGTGATGGTTTACGTCTTCACATTTGTCATTTGTTGCAGTTGGCACATGATGGGGGCCATGAGGCTAGATTGGTCTAGCTTGACTTCTGTGCTACTTTTGATCGCGTGAATCACCTAGGATTGCTTCATAATCTGAAACGGGTTGGTGTTGGTGGATCAATTTTCACGGTTGTTAAAAGTCGCCCTTGTGACGGCGGGCCCTTTTCCTGTCACAATATGTTTGGGCATCACGCACCCAAGGGTCCTGACTGCTTTCTCCGCAGGAGATGTTGCATCTGGCCGCAGTTTCTGCTGACGAGTTTAGTTTTGTAAAGTTAGGTAGGTTCTCTATTTTGCCCTTTCTGTTCCTAGAGTCCCACCTAGTTCGTGGGACTTCTCTGCTCGCTCTCTCTCTCTCGTGTGGGAGGCCTCGAATGGGGCCGTCCACCCGAGTGTCTTTCTTTAGTCTTTGCGCCTTTTTCCCACCAGTAGTAGCGCACTGAGCCAATCAAGATTTTCCAGCAGGAATGCCGAGATAAAATATTCCAACTGAGCTATGTAGAAAGACAGAGTCTGCACCGTACGGATCACTCATCGAGTAGATACGGTGGTAAAACTATAACTATAATAATAATAATAATAACACGGTTGTTATTCAGTTTTTGTCTGGTAGACGCCAATGCGAAGTTGCTGACGGGAAGAGTAGTGAGTTATTGGATGTGGTATCAGGTGTTCCACAGGGTAGTATTCTGGGCCCTTTATTGTCCATTGTATATCCAACGGACTTTTTTTATTTTGTTCATGACTTACTGGTTGGGGACGCTGATGTTTTACTTTTGCTGGCTTTTTGTGAGAATCCTAGTAACAGGTGGGAGATTTCGGAGTTCATTCCGCGTGATTCAGAGGTGATTGATTCCTGGTGTTTTATGTGGGAGATGAGAATACATGCAGGTAAGACTAAAACAACGTTCGTGTCTAGGTCACGTGTCGCTTCCTTTGGTTAATGACCTGGTAATCTTGGGTGTCAATTCTGATCCTAAGTTGACCTTATATTAGATAAGATTAGATAGACGGCAGTAGACGAACCAAAAGGCCCATTCCCAAAAAGACACCGGGACTTACACCCCGGCCCTCTATGAGCTATTGCCATTATGTTGGTAGGATGTAGAGGAATGGAGAAACGAGAGGAGAAAAAATGGAAGAGGAAAGAGAAAAAAGAAAGGAAAAAATAAATAAAAAAGGGGGAGAAGAATCTACGCCAAAGCGATGGTCATTAATGCCAGCAAGCATGATCGATGGCCTCTGATATGCGGAGCTTAAATATGTAGATGGAGCGGAAGTGAGAAGAAGTCGGCTTAAAATGGCCTGGGAAGCATCTTCCGTTAAATGCTTGCGACTCGTGGAGAAGGAGTTCTTAGCTGTGGAGGATGTCTCTTCCAATGTATGTCAAGACGATTTTTGAACGAGTTGACGGACTCCGTACCAACAGTGTCGGAAGGGAGTCTATTCCAAATGCTGACTATGAAATAGGGAAAGAACTGCTGACTTAAGGTTGTTCTTCGAGCTTTATACTTGAGTTTTTGACCGTTGTGTCGCAAGCGATCATTGGGGTCTCT
>LQNS02278094.1:4893472-4904069 GCA_001587735.2 Parhyale hawaiensis | reverse complement strand
CGCCCCTCCCACTGTGGCCTGTGACCTGCCACGCCATTGGCTGCCTTGAGACTGTACTTGCTGAAAGGTTCAGGAAAAAAAAATTCGCCGCCCGGACCGCAACAACGTCACTGGGTGAAGCGCCGCTCGGGCTGAGACGTTACGATTTTCCGATCAGTTGATGTCTGGTCTTCCCGTTATTATTACTCCCGGGTTACACTATACTCCTTTTACTTTGCAAATATGTCACACATCCGCCTGCGCCGGGCGCTCCTCCTGTCTCTGATGAATGCTGGAATAGATCTATTGCAGAAGTTAGGAATTTTACATAAGTGTGGGAACTGACAGAGACGAAGCACGTTTCAACAGTTAGCATTCTCTTTCTCATGGCGATAGGTGGCTGTTTTGAGTTTGTTATCTACCTCCGCTAAGGAGGTTATATTTTAGTCGGGTTTGTCTGTCTGTGTCTGTCACCAAGATAACTAAAAAATGTGGACGGATTTTGACGAAATTTACAGGGACTGTTCGATACCTATGTTAGGAGGCATAGATGATTAACTTTGGTGAAGATCCGTCCATCCGTTTGTTTGTCTGCCTCATTTTTCTCAATGCTATAACTCAAAAAGTTAAGGACGGATTTTTATGAAATTTATATGAGTTGTTAGGTATATGATGCAGAGTAATTGACCAAATTTATGTAATTATCTGTTTGTTTGTTCGTTAGTTTGTCACTGTTTTTAATTTTATGCTTGTTAGCACAATAACTCAAAAAATTATGAATGCATCTTTATGAAATTTATAGGAGTTGTTAGTAATGTTAAAAACATAAGTGATTCAATTTTTGTGACGATAGGTTGGTCCATTTGTGAGTTTGACTAATGTTTGTCAGAAAGTTTGTTAACAGCATAACTCAAAAAATTATGAAGAGATCTTCAAAAAAATTACTGAAGCTGTTAACACTGTTCAAGGGCACAAATGATAAGATTTTGGTGATAAAACAAAGAAAATCATGGTCTCAGAACCATAAGTTTTTCGAAGCTGTTGTACTGCTTGGCGGAGGTATGCGCTCTCAGAGTGCTCTAGTTTATATTGAAATAGTACCAGCCGAACAGACTGCAGTCTCGCAGGATTTCTACACCGCCCACCCTGAGTTTGCCTTCACCTTAGAGGCAGCTGCAGGAAGGTTACCAATTCTTCTTACAAATGGCTGTACGGTAGTTTGTTTCTTGTATGCACCATAGCTTGTTAACTCAGATTAAAAGCAGCGTATATGTCCTGGCACTGAATAAATTTATATGCTCACTTCCACTCTAGCCCAATTAGAAATTTAAAATAGTAGTTTTGTCAACAAGGTCTCTGAAATAAATTTTTATCGATCACAAAAAATGATTTAGTTTACCTTCAATATCCAGTATCCGGCATACACTGGATATCCGACAAAATCACTATCCAACGCATCTTACTGTTTGCTCCCGAAATGTCTAGCTGCTACTCAGCAATCATGATGACCTTCATTGTAAAGTGAAACAGCATCTCTACCAACAGCCCTAAATGAACAGCCCAAAGATTATAAGATTATGGATGAATCACTTAGCCTTGTTAGCCTATACATCGACAAGAAAGAAAAATCATATATTTTCAGAATAGATGAGCTAACTGATCTGCAAGGCAACAAAAGATGAAGAAGCTGGTAGCTATATCAATGGTGTGGTTCAGTGTTTCCTAGCTAGAGCCAGGCAAATAAAACAAACATTTAAAACAATATTTAAAAGGCTGACGGAAAATAGCTAACCTTTAGGCCTATTGCAAAATACCTACCTGAACTACCAAAAACAAGACAACCGCACATTTCATCACAAATAGTTTACTGGCATTCTCAAAAACCCAATAACAGGAAATTGTAACCTGTCATGCACCACGCACAAGTTTTGTTTGTCAAAGTTACCTACCTTTTGTTACAACTGTTAGAAAGATCAGAATGGGAAGCAGGGTTGCAGAGTCGGATGATTCAAGGTCCGACTCAGACTCCTGGCCTTCTAGAATTTCTGACTCCAACTCCTGGTCCTCAATATTTTTCAACCCCGACTCCTTGATGGAATTAGCACCTATTTAATGTAAACATGAAATATATCCAAATACTTTTTATCACTATATGCCAGCATACTGTATTAAGCAAATGATAATCGTTTTGTAACATTTACAATGATATTTGGCATCATTAGCACCATTAGGGACAATAAATTTTCATATACATACCTATTTACGATTCATTAATAAATACCATTATCCAGAAAACCAGTTTTTAGAGTGGGCTGGGGTCAAATGGGGATGTGTTCATTTTAGTCATGCCTTTCTTGTTTTGAGAAGTTTTCGGTTCTGATAGTTGCTTACACTGGCGCAGGAAATTAGCTATCAAACTGAGACAAATAATTAAACACTGATGCACTGTATAATAGTTTTTGAGTAGTATTAAAAAATTTTGCACGTCCCAAAAAAGAAACTATTTGTAACCTACTGTAGGCTAATTCCAAAAGGATAAAGCCTTGATCCACTTGGTCTGGATCACTTGTAAGACAAGGATTAGAGTATACGGTATCATATGTGTCTCAAAAATTGTGAAGTTCCATTAGTTTTTATTTGAACATGTGCTTAGTGGGGTCAAATGAGAACAGAGTGGAATTTTAATTTTCTTGAATAAGCATTTTTATTTACTTGACTGTCCCCAATTGTTTTCATAAAACTTTACAATCCTTATGCGACATTAGTGAAATCTACCATCTACCGTAAAATTAGCTCGTAATAGAATACAAACACATGCAAAATGTACTAGCTATCATAAAATATAATAATATAGCATACTAATATAACCTACAAATTTAAAATATTTTCAAAACACCTAGTCTATGCATAATTAATAAAATGTAATGTAACTAGAGCACTCTTGAGAGTGCATACCTCCGGAGGCCAAGCAAGGCAACAATAAAGAAAAATTCTAACTGGTTAAAAGACCATGATTTTCTTTGTATCAGCACCAATATCTAATGATTTGTACCTTTCAACAGTATGACAGTTTTACTAACTTTCTTAGAGAACCATTCATAATTTTTTGAGTTAGGTATGCTGCTAACACACATTAGACAAACTCACAAACAGATCAACTGATCATCACCAATATTTTAATCATTTATGTCTTTTAACATTGATAACAACTCCTGTGAATTTCATAGACAACCATTCTTAACTTTCTGAGTTACTGTGCTAACAAAGCATGAAATTAAAAACAGTGACAAATTAACCAACAGTTCATCACAAAAATTTGGTGATTCACTGTTGGTAATATAGCTACCTAACAACTCGTGTAAATTTCATAAGATTTGTCTACAACATTTTCAATTACAGCATTAGAAAAAAATGAGGCAGACAAACAAACAAACCCCCATCCCAACGAGTGTGGTCAAGTGGGTCCATATGATTTTATCCGTTTAATCTTTTTCTACATCACAAATTAAGTTAAAAAATTTAGCACTATGAGTAGCTAGTTTACAGCCAACACAAGCACTGTAACAATGCATTTATGGGTCATTCCATATGAACTCAACCAGAGGTCCCATGGTGACCGAATCGGATTCAGCTACAAAAATTGTACTGGTACAACATATAAGGCCTATGATGAACATGTGCAGCCCCCAAAGCCCAGGTCAGGACAGCCAGACTAGGGAGGCATGCACGCCCCCGCGTGCCGGCACCAGCAAGAGAACGCACATGTACGTACCTTCAACGAGCTGGAGAAGTGCGCGGTTGGCCATCAGGAAGCCACCAAGAAACAATACATTCATATGCCTCCAAATGAGTGGTTTTGTTATGTGCAAAAATGAAAATTTCAATTTTCAGGTTGCAACTGTCATGTCACAATAAATCCCAACCATTTGTTGGGGCTATATTCCTTCTATTTACGCTGAGCTAGACCCGGACTGAGTCGTAGGCAGGTTTGGGAAGGAGGAAACCATAACTCAAGGTATAGCATGTTGACCGAACCAGGAAGCAAGATATTATCGTGCGCTGGGACCCCAAGGAGAGTCAAGATCATAGCAGCAAGGGTTCCAGGACTCCTGCAGAACTAAGGAGGGCTCCCCTGACCTCAACACTACCAAGCACACTGGGCTACATCCGGACAATGTCAACGGAGGGGCCCCCTCTGGAAAGGGGCTGTAGCCGGTTCGGGAGGAAGGAACAGCAACCGATCACTGCCTGCTCGCCCGAACCCAGAAGCAAGAGTTTAAAGTGCACCAGGACCTCCACTCAGAGGTCCCACACTAGGTTCAGGATCGTAGCAGCGGGGGCCCAAAGACCTCCACAGGACTAAGCCGTGGCTCCCCTGCACTGGGCTACATCGCGACAAGGTCAACGGAAGGGCCCCCGTCTGGGTCGGGGCCGTAGCCAGGAACCATCAGGGTCGTAGCTTGAAGCTTGTAGTCCTCTTCCCAGCTCGTAGTCTTCTTGATCAACATCTCAGCTCCTCCTCTAGATAGCCATTAGAGTTGAAGCTCACCACTGCTCTACTGTCCAAAAATTGGTAAATTTATCAACAAATATTCCAAGTTCCGTTTATTCTTCAAATTCAGGTTCCAATTTGAAATATTTAATAACCTCACACTAGACTTCTGACTGTTTCTGATAAACTCCAAAGGGTAGCTACCTGAAAACAAGACTAAGCCCACCTTGAGGAGGGAATTTCAAAAGAGAACTCCTAATTCAAAAACTTTCCAAAACTTCGAAAGTGGAATTAAATTTGAGAAAGTAGTCCCAAATATTGAAAGTTTTAATTATTTTTCCAATTCCGATTCCAAATTGGAATATTCAATAACCCCACGCTAGACTCCTGTCTGCCTCTGATAGCTGAGGCAGCATACCCGAAAACAAGACTAAGTCCAGTGAGTGGAGGGAATTCCAAAAGAGAACATTGAATTCAAAAACACCCAAAACTTTGAAAAAGCAAATTAAATTTGAGAGTGTAATCACAAATATTCAAAGTTTTATACATTTTTCAAGTTTAGATTCCAATTTGAAATAGTCGATAACCCCACGCTAGACTCCGGTCTGCTTCTGATAGCTAGGATAGCCTACCTTCCTTAGTCCACTGAGTGGAGGAGATTTCAAAAGAGAATACCGAATTTGAAAACTTTCATAAACTTCAAAGTCTTTCAGCGAAGTTAGGAAATTAATCCAAAATGAATTTAAGTTAAAGTCTTCCACCAATTGGAAGACTTGCGGCATAGACGATTTTCAGTTAGCTATAGCCAAAGACCATTCAGTATGTAGGCTAAGAGTTATCAGTGCCTGGTAGTGTTGGGACTAAGTCCAAACGAATGACTAAGTTTAAAAACTTTAAAGTTCCAAAAGCCTTCAAGGTACTAAATGACCTCAGATATAGCCCAAGTCCAATCCAGGATTCAGGCTAAGTGTTGACCCGATCATCCATTCTGAGGCTAAGAGTCAATCAGGCCTCTCCATTCTGAGACCAAGTCCAAATGGTTGGTGAGAAAATTTTTCGAAGTTCATAGGGATGGATGAGATATTTTTCTAAGTACCAAAGGCACTAGCTGCATTTGAGTTACAGTCCCCAAAGGTGAAACCCAAATGAAGATTAAGGCTTTAGGCACTGAGGACTGGCAACTTGAAAAGTTAAATCTTAAATCTTGAGGAGGAGAGTTGCTGAGATGTTCACCCTATCGCGAGTCGTCATAAAAGTGAGGCTGGAGGGTGCAGGCCGGCCTTATATATGGCCCTAAGGAGGATTAAGGAAGGATGCAAGAAGGCATGAATGTATAAAAAAAATGAGACTTCGTCTAAAATTCCTGGAAACGCCTAGCAGCGATCTCAACTCAGATTTTGGGCGGAATACTGTTGAAGTATCTTAGAAATGTTGAAAATTGAACAAACTTTAAAATTCTGAAAGAGTAGCTAGGTACTTATCTGTCTTTTACGAGTGTGACGACTCTGACCTGTCCTCCTGTCATGGAGAAGCCTTGGCTATGCGAGTCTTAGTGCTACCATTAGAGGTACGGTACTCTGCCGGAGCAAGCCATTGCAAAAAACAAACGCCTACATTTCATAGAATTATTTTTATATTTTCATAAAATTATTTTATTATGAAAGAAGTAAGAAAACAATCTGATTTTGCGACCATATGATAATCACATATGTACAATTATGTAGGAAAAAGAAAGACTGTCTTGGGTTAATGACTACGCAATGATTTTGACTGTTAAAAATTAATCTAAAATTGCATTTTTTCAGTCTGAGCCAGTTTTGGAGCTCCCTTACTCCAAATTTATGATTTCAATACTGTTCAAAAACTATCTACAGATAGCCATGTGCCTAAATAGAAGGAATGTAGCCCTAGTAAAGAGTTGTGATTTATTGTAGCATGACAGTTGCAACCTGAAAATCGAAATTTTCATTTTCGCACATAACAAAGCCACTAATTTGGAGGCATATACTGTACCTCAAAAACTAAAGGAGATAGAACTTTTCTGAGTGCAGATACAGAAAGCCTGAGTGCTAATTATCTACTAGACCACTTTTCAAGCTCATAATTCATTTCGTTCCCAAGATATTGGCACCCAAATATGGCTGTTCTTAAACATGCGTGATTTGTGAGGGTCAAAAATGGTGTAGGTATAGCACAGTATTTAAAGAGCCACAGCACAAAAACCCTTCGTAATTTTGACAAAATATTTTGCACATGTTTATCATATAGCTTTATAGTCTAGGTTGAGGTACCAGTGAAAATTTTTTCAGTCAAATCTGAGTAGTTCACTATAGGAGATTTTCAGAATTTATATGCATTCATATGGAATTACCCTTATAAAACATTCCAAATAGCTAGTTACTTCATATTTTAGAGAATAACTTGAAACAAACTTGGGGAATCATTTGACCCCATCAAAGGAGCTAGTAAATGTCAAAAATAAACAGCAGCTAAAGTTTCAGAAAACATTTTGTTGGCTATCTGAGTACAATCTGGCATATTTCACCTCAAAGATTAAAAAGAAAAGGAGATATAAGGCCTAGTTACTTGCACATCTACTAACAAGGCAAGCGGAGATAGAGTTTGGCAATTTTGGGGCTAGGGGTTGGAGCTAGAAACTGGCAAAGACCAGAATCTCCAGGAATAAGCCTATTTTGTTAAGAAAGAAAAAATGTCGGAAGCTGAAATTTTCAGGGTCCGAAAAGTCCAAGATAGAGTCAAACTTTGTCCATCCCTGGTAGCAAGTTGTCAAAAGTTTACCTTAGATGAGCTTATTTTGTAGGTATCTTACCTGCAGGAAGTGACGAGAAGCAAGTTGCACAAAGGCCACCCACACAACTGTAGAGTTGCTGTGCACAGAGAGGCTACCCAGTACACCAGAGTCGTGATGTGCAGTCAGTTGCCTTCTGCGAGACAGACTATAATGAGAACAATGCACAGACCTACTCTTATACCTACTGGACTAATAAAGTTGGAGAGGGCTCTAAACAAATAGCGTCGACCGGGGTGATTCATTGCACCTCACACGTCGGGGTGAATAATCGCAGTCAAATTTTCACCTCAAAAATGAACAGAAGAAAACTGAATACACCATCGGAAAGCCCATCTTTTTTTCTGTAAAATGATGTATTCACTCATTTAGGATCGCCCTCAATTGTGATGCAATTATTTGCCTACGAAAAAACAGTCATAGTTTTCCACCCTGAAAGACTTTTTTTGCGAGTTTCGCGAAAGTCCCGCAACTTTGATGCTCGAGACCAAAGTTTCTGGTGAAACTTGTTCAAATTTTGCAGAAACATAGGTAAAGGACCCATAATGAATGGGTTAAAAGCATTTTGCTGCAATCCCTCTAGTTCGTTAGTTAGCATGTAATGAATTACGTGAGTGCGATTATTCATCCCGATCTAAAAAATCGTATGGGGTGAAAAATTGCACTTGAACAATTGCATTTTCTAAGTTTTTCAGGGCTCATAATGTATGAATATTGCTTGTCAAACCATTTAGTATCATTGCTAAAGTAGTATCTAACAGGTTTTTTTTTGCAGATACGTCATTAACCATAGGTTGCTATTATTACCGCGGTGCAATAATTCACCCCAAAAGTGTGGTGAAATCCAGGGTTGCGGAATCTGCCTTGAGCCTTGAGTCGGATGGTTCAAGGTCCGACTCCTGGCCCTACAGAGTTTCCGACTCCAACTCCGACTCCTGGCCCTCAAGATTTTCACCTCCCGACTCCGACTCCTTGGTTCAACAAGTAGATATTTGATATAGCCCTAAACATTAAACATGTCCAAATAATTTTAGCTAGTACAGTAGTACTATAAACTTATCAAGTTAAAGATGCTAGGTGTATTGTACATATACAACGATATTTTGCATCATTTGGGACATGAGGACATTAAATTAATTTGGGTAAAACTTTTGCACCTGGTACATTATGCAAGAGGGGCAAAATACTCAATTTTCTACCAATTGTCCCGAAATTTGCATAGTACTGGTAGTTGTATGTATTTGTGAAAAAGAAACACATTTTGCTCCCACAATTTTTTTGATTTAGGCCTTAGTTTTTTAAGATATTGGAAATGTATACATGTATATACCTATGCATTTTTTTAAATTTAAAGGAATAGAACTCAATGAGTTTTCATGATACAATAAAAGCAATGACAGTTTTGAAATCCGTGCAACATTCTTAACAAAATTACGGAGCTGGCCTCTCCATTTTCTATTCTGTCCGATCACTACCTAACTAAAATATAGGGGAAAAACTCGGTTTTAAGCTGCGTAAAAAAAGAAAATAAACTAGGACAAAAATGGCAAATCCTGCTGTATAGTTTTGTTAGGAATGTTTCAAGGATTCCAAAATTGTCAATGCTTTTATTCTAGCATGAAAACTCATTGAGTTCTATTCCTTTGAAACTTAGAAAAAATGCATAGTCATAGCTATAGGGTAGAGNGTATAGTTTTGTTAGGAATGTTTCAAGGATTCCAAAATTGTCAATGCTTTTATTCTAGCATGAAAACTCATTGAGTTCTATTCCTTTGAAACTTAGAAAAAATGCATAGTCATAGCTATAGGGTAGAGGCGTTAGTCTCCGATCAATTTTTGCAAGAAAAAATTTCCGCGCCTTATAATTCCCATAAAAATGACGATAACTAAGAATTGTTATATATTAAAAGAAAGAGCACAATTGAACTTTCATTTGAGAGTGAGTACATTATTCTACGATTAATAGTTTTTTGTTATAACGGTTATTGTGGGCTGATCGGACACTTTGGGCGAGCCAGTAACTCCGATCAATTTCGACCGCTAATGATCGGTTGACAGGAAAAATAGAAAACATTGAGATTAATAAACAAAACCATAGGAGCTGCTAGATAAACTTGTTTTCTAACATCTGAGTGATTTTCATATGGATCTGACTCCAATACATGGAGTTATGCTTGTCCCGTAACTAGGGATGTGTCGAATAGTGAATTTTGCCGAAGCCGAATATTCGGCCGAATAGTGATTGCCAAAACCGAATATTCAGCCGAATAATAAGTTTCGGCACGAGTCAAAAACGAAAAAAAAATTCAAAGTGACTGGAGTAATAGGGTGCCACTTATTTGAGGGTGTTTGTTTTTTAGATTAGTTGTTTTCGATTAGGACGGTGCATTTCTGGATTCATTAGAAATACATCGCATGTAAAATAGTTTTGAGACAAACTAAGAATTGGGATTGCCCCATATCAAAGTTCTCATTTTAGCCTGGAATCAAAAACTTTATTGAGCTTGTATCTGCTTCCCAGGAATACATTTGTTAAGAGTTTTCCCAGCACCAATTATGTACATTCTGAGTTCTGAAAATGCGCAATGGCTCTGGCAACAAGAAATAAACGGCGCCCGATCTTTTTGAGGCCATGGACCGCAGAATCATAGGTCCGGTAGAGTCCTGCCAACACAATGCAGGTGCTGCAATACTTTTTCATCTTCACTACATGGTCAAGAAGCCGATTATATTATTACCATAGTTATTACATATAGTGGGAGACAGTCCCTAGCGCAATGGCCATAGCTGAATATACAATGACGATGGTGTGAAGACGATCGATATCGGTCGAACTACGATTTTACGATGGATCATCGCAACAAGTCCATCGGCGATGGCGATCAAACGATGGTCCGATGGAATAGTATGAACCAGCCGGTGATGGCCATTTTTTCAATTGGCGATGGTATTAAGAGGAAGCACTAGTCAAATGCGTGCATACTGACGCAATATATTAGCTATACGTGACACGTACAAGCAGCTGGTACTTTATACGCCGTGCATAATGACGCAATATATGATACACAACATGCACTGACAGCTGGTACCTTATGTGGCGTGAATACTGACACAATATACAATAAACAATATGCACAGACAGACAAAATCCTATGGGGTCGTGGTCAGGTGTTGCGCTTTTGGAGGTCAGGGGCGGGTAGAGCGCACTATGCAACCGAAAAAAATAGATTGAATGTTCCAATGAACACTTTTGCAGTGGTGAAGCGTAGCAGAGTACCTCTGTCGGTAGCACTTAGACTCGCATAGCCGAGGCTTCT
>LQNS02278094.1:4864106-4882930 GCA_001587735.2 Parhyale hawaiensis | reverse complement strand
GTACCAACGCAGCGAAGAGTTCTTTCTCTCTTGTTTATTACCTGTGCTCCTGTGTGAGATTGAGCTGCTCAATGCCATTCGTGTCTGCAGGTGTAGGCTGAGTGTATCTATTTATTCTCAATGTACGTGGCCACCAATATTGTGACTGGGCCTAATCACTAGGTTGAACTTTGGCTACTTTGTGCTTGTAAGCGTATTTTGTGAACCCATTGTGTTCTTAATAAAAGTTATTTATTTATTTATTTATTATTTAAAAGCTTTATTTTTTCTGTTTTATATATTTTGTTCTGAGCTCATGGTGCGCAAATTGAGCAGGTTTGCGTTGGAAACGAGCAAGATATTTTTACGAGTAGCAGGTATCGCGAAGAAAATGTTTCCTTGAAGTAATTTTTTCCTTTATTTCTTGACTTCGCGGCCACTAGTAAACAAGCTATTCATATATGCATTAAGTTTAACATTGTCTTTGTTTTGATGCTCTATTTTATGTCTGGGGCTCTTGCATTTTTGGATGTCTTTGGTAATGAGGAAAACTTGAGAAAAAGTTGCCGCACGTGAGGCCTTGAGGCCATCGTACGTGACGTGCAGAGTACCTGTGAAGCGAATATAGTCTCTACTTACGGCCTATAGTGACACTCGTAAGGGTAGCTAAGTTTTCGCGATAAATTATAAACTAAGTTACGCTTTCTGTTCGACTCAATTTTGCTTCTGTTGTAATTAACCATGGTTGACTGTATTAATCATTGTTATACATGTATTTCCTTCAAGTTACGATGTATCGATCGTGTGCATTGATTTGGAACTTTGGTGAAGTCAGGACGAAATCACCACTGTTCTCATTGCGGACAGTACAGCTGCGAGTAGCACTGTTTTGATTCCAGTCTTTCTGTTTATGCTTATGCTTAATAAAGTGGGACGTGCCTAACTCGGCTAGGAAGAAAAGTCTCGTTCTATCGCATTTCTAGACTAGAGCATGTCTGTAATGCGTGTTATCACTTATCCCCATGCAGAAGGCGTCAAGACAAGCCATTTATTGAGTCAATTAAGACCCCGGCTACACGACCTCCAACCATTAAAGCAGGGTTCGGCGCATCAGGAAAGGAGGCAGCGAGCATGGATGAGCTGCAGGAGCGTTGGGTGATGTTAGATCCCTCAAAAACAGCTGCAACATACTCCATTCGTTCGTTAGACCAGAAGTATGCGGTACCTATGTGTCAAAATTTTGACCCATATTTCAGTCCATGATAGGGTTCTGGAGACTTCAATCGAAAAGTGGCTGTAGCCTGTAGCTGTGACATAGCTACAGCTTGGGCCCATCGTAAGTAATGGTAGCAATTCCCAATATCATGCCATAACAATAACACCAGATATCTTGGGTTACTACTTAGCCTTTGTAATGGGGATTCAACCCAATGTCGTAGGTACGACTTACGTGCTATCATACTAGTCATCGGCGTTAGTTAGCCTTTCCGGGCGCCTTTCTGTTCGTACTGACTGCGATATTTCTTTTCATTTTTTTGTACCCGTACCATAACCTATCTTTTTTTCGTATATGCTTCTCTGATTTCGGAAGGTTTTTGTTTTCATGACTATGTACATTCACCTTGTTTCTTCCTCTCTTTGGGAACAAAGGCGAAACCCCGTTAGGAAGATAAAAATATACTAAGGCCTCGATCACACTATCGATCGCAGCGTCGATCACAGTCACTACAGAACGTGAACAGGAAGAAAACCTCTTCTGAAACTCGTCCAGACTAGTATGGATCACTGCTTGCGATCACCCAGAGTTGAACGAGAGAGCAGTGTGTAAACTAGTATGTTCGCGAATTAGGCGCTGAAAAATAGCAACGGCCGTCGCTTTCAGTTAAAATTGACGCTTTCATCCATAAAATGCACAATTGATCCCATCACATTTGCACCTATAACAACGCCAATCTACACTGATGCCAATTTTACAAATGATCGTGTTCACAGTTTTCCAACATCGTGGAAATCATAAACGCGCCGAAATTCGCTGTTATGCAAAGTCTTTTTGTGATCGCGGGCAAACAAAAATCACAATTTTCGCTCAAAAGATCGATAATGTGGGCTGGACTTAAAGAATGTGATATGATATCCCAGGCCTGTGACGACACGCGGACGTAGTGCGGCTAGCCGCCGGGGCCCAGGACCGTCCGTCTGTGGCCAGTTCGAGCTTAGGCCCAGTCATGCTGTTTTCTTTGAAAATACCGTCATGCTGTTGGACCACTTTCGGGTACAGAGAGACTTGGCAGCTGCCGCGAAGCCGAGCACGCCGATCTTTGTCTCTGTTAAGACTGTTTGACGCTATTGTGCCCTTCACACGTAAAACGTGCGGTGATCAATTTATAACTTTCAGAAGCATACTGGTTGGTTAATACTGGCGATACTGGTGATCCGCGAGGCATACGTCCGCGCCGGAACATTTTAGGCGTCGGAAAATTTACTTGGTTTTTCGTCTTAAGTTTTCTTTGATTGACGTGGGTGAGGTGGTAAAGCTAAGAAAATAATTTTTCTTTGAGCGAAGCGAAAAAAACATGTGGCGTTCCTAGGCAGCCTATTGTGAAGTAGTTTTAACAATTGTATATATATATACCCCAAACTATCACTATGTTTTCGTTTTTCTTTGCTATTCTATGCTTAGAGTTTTATTTTATCACCGACTAGAGAGCGAGTGAGTGAATTCAGTTTCACCTGACGAGGCATATATCCTTGTGCCACCACAGCGAGTGCCTTTTGACATTTGTCATAGCTTTTTGTGTGTGGTGTACTGAAATTATCGATTTCTCGCGTTTTAGAAAACCGCTTAGTTTAGTTTGCACGTGATAGGAGTTCAAGCTATACCGGATATCATACGACATACGTGAAAGCGTCAGGTGCAGAAATTATTCCCTGGAGCTATACGGTTTCAAGTTATGACGTTCGAAATCAGGATTGTTCCATTTAAATGGGGTGGGTGCGATCTCTATTTGCGGATTACACACATAACAAATGCTCGAGCTATTGCGACAACTTAATGTATCGGGAACTTCAAACGCTGGAGAGGCATGAGGTTAGGGAGTCCAAACTTTGATGTGGATCGTTGTTATTGGGTGCGTCCTTTGTCTGCAGATTACCTACGCTTGGTATGTGCTATGGGTATTGAGGCCAAAATGACATAACTTCAACTATTCTTCCCATTCAGGACCAAGAAATCTGTTAGTATAGTCAAACCAGTGCGAGCAGTTCTTAAGAGGCGGGACTGAATTGAACGCAGCAGTGCCAAATGTAATCTATTAACGTATGCATTTTAAGTTTTCGAATATAAAAATAATTTTATCGATTGAGACTAGTCATACCACGTGCTTATAAGTGAGATTTGGCAAAGTTACGTTGCTACGCCCATCGGACTCCTTACCCTGGTTTGACTATAGTACGAATACTACACGTTCAACCAGGGTTCCTGCGTCGGATGGGCAAAGTCCGAGTCCGACTCTTGTGTTCTTCCAGTTTCCGACTCTTAGGATTAAAAAAATGATGAACTCCGACTCATTTTCTTAACAAATTGGCAAGTTCTCAGTTTCTCACCGACTTAGACTCTTCAAGCTTCCAAAGCCAAAATGTTGTGGGTTGTAGCATTGTGGATCCGTTGAGTAATTGTATATAACGTTCTCCTATGCATGGCTGTACGTAAAAGAGCCTTACAGCCACGCTGCTGGGCGCCGCCGCTGCTGGTTGTCACCACGTATGGTGTCGCCATGTTGAACATATCTACTTATAAATTCCAGCCGTAATCAATAGAATTTTTTCCCTAAGTATATATTTCACTCGTTTCTGTACAGTAAATAACTAAAAAATAGTATGACTTGCACTGTTGGAACTCAAGAGCCTTTACTGGTATATATATTGAATTGAATTTGGATGTTTTATATCAATGAAAATGAACTTGGAAAAATAGGGTGAGATTTGCAGGAAAAAAGCAGCAAAGACAGATCTCGGACCTGATTTCAGAAATTCAAACATAATCCTACGAGTACATCGAGGTAAACATGGACGGTTATGAACATTGTGTCAAAGAGGTAGACCTATTTTTTGCGCTAACATGAGCACTTTTTACATTTCTTTTCTTTCTACCTACCATATATTTTAGTAGCTAGTTTTCGTACTTCCATAATATTAAAAAAAATTAGGGTTTCATTTGTATGCCATTATAAGACCTGTAACGGTTGTATATGGAACTTTGGGTTCAGGAGTATATCATCCACAAATAAAAAAAAAAACTGTTCCGAAACCTCTTCTCTGGCGTAATCCCGTCTCCGTACATGTTGGGCCAATGCTTGCCGCTTGCCTCAGGGGCTTTCTGAGAATCTTGTGGTGGGCCGAAGTTCTGTTTTAGTGGCTGTCCACAGGTTCTCCAGTGTGTGTCTGCAGAGGTGTACACATCCCGGTAGAATAACACAAGTACTTGATAGAAGACAGCCACGACAGGAGTGCCTGCTGTGGGGTGACTAATGATTATTTCTTCTGGCCTGGCAAGGATTGGAGCGTTGATGTATGCACTGAGAGTTGTCTGATGGGATGCATTGCCTGCCCTGCAGCTCATCCCTGCTCTGTTGTGCAGTGGAAAACATCTGCAATACAAGGCCAAACTAGCGTAAATGACGTTGTCAACAACAGGTGCGGTGCTCTTCTTTGGAGGCAGGAACACACGTCAAGGGGGAAAGACGTGACGTCTGCCAACCTAAATTAGGGTCAGATTCGTCTGTTCTGTAGCTGTCGTCACCTGATGCTGTCATTAGCAGCAGGGACTGCAGAGTCATCCTTGTAAGCCTGTGGCATAGCCATTAGTGCTGAAAAAATGTGCCCTCCTGCATGTGGCGTACGTTCGTTTCCCATCAATTTCATTTACATACAACTTAAATGAAGGAAGGCTTGCTACTGACGATACTTTTCAAGTTTTCGGAGAAACAACGTGCTCCCTCCCATCATTGTGACCTGATAATCAACGGTGCCTGGCGCGCCGTCAGTAATACAAGAATCGAGTAAACTTTGCTGCAGTATAGCAGCACAGCGCCTTTTGCATTGCAGTGCGCTATCACAGGAAAATACGAAAAAATATTAATGCAATAACCTATACTCCATATGGAGAAGATGTACAATCCATTGCGCCGGGTACCAATCAGGCAGTAATTACAGCTATGCCGTTGGATTACAGAGCGTCTGGCGCACCTAACTGTGCCTTCCTCCAGTGGCGATTCAGCGTGCGCTGTGTTTTGCCGTATAGCGCTTATATTATTTCTTAGTGTCATGAACGGTGTATGTATAAATTTCTCGCGACCACAACAGTGATCAAACTATGAACTTTTTTCATCAACACAATTATTGTTCTCGAAAATCTACATGCCTACTTAGTAGTTTTGTTGCACTGCTCAAGAGGCATAGATAGACCACACGCCAACCTCTCTGAGGTCCTAGCACGAGCCATAGGGTGACCGCGACCGACATCAATTTGTTACTGTAAATCCGATTATTTTACGCATGAAATTCAGCATAAGAAGTTTCTACCACTTGTCTTATAGTTGGCCAATGTTTCAGGGGAATTATACTTGCATAATTTGAATTCTCATAGCACAGATGAAGCTCCAACAGCTTGTTTTCAAACAGTGTACGTCAGACCAGGTGGCCTCCTTTACGAACTGCGCGTTTTATATTACGTAAAGGGCCACACACCACACAGTTTATAAATATAATCGATGGCATGGGCTGTTTGAGGGCAACCTGACCGTACTTGTTACCGGTGATATTACAGGTTGTCTCAAGGTCGCTGCCAGACAGGCGACCTCTAGATGCGTTCGGTCAGCATCTGCTGAAGTGCCCGGTTGCCGCTGCAGGGGTACTGTCCCTAACCAGGAACTGGAATGGCCGGAAGGGCGGGGGGTTCGGATGCCTTCCATCGTTTACACCTTAGCTCTTGATGATCTTTGGTGTACTGCAGCCGTACACTCCTCTTGGGCCAGTTTGTCTATATGTGTAGCACGAGCCAGTGCTTGTGAGTTTCGCCGGTTCGGGTGTGCGGTCAGGTTGATTTTACCTTTATCTCACAGTTACTCTTGGCGACCCACAGACGTGTCATCCGAAGAGGTTTGCATAATTAAGAGAATCTATAGAAAAGAGGCGCTAACCCTCACAGATAGATATCCAATTGAAATCGAGAACACTTGTAGGATGGGCCACAAAGAAAGTGATCTTTCGAGAGAACCCCTGAGTTGAAATTTTTAAAACGCAATGCTGGTCTTGGATCGTAGAGTTACTGTTGCTCGAAATGTCACGCGTCTCGCTGCGCTCTCTTACAGTCAGTCTCTGACTTGAGTTTGTACTGTAATACAAACTATACGGTGAAGGCGCTGACCTGCGCGAGATTGCAGTCTTTCCGTTCCATTTTCTGAATTGACAATATACTATCGAATTGGCAAACACATTTTCATTTTTTTCGGATACCTGGCCCTATACTCCACACTGTACCCAGGCATGTGGTTCCATGCAGTGTGGGGACACCCCGTGCATAGGTTCCCCGTTTCTATCATCGTAGGTAGCTACTTTACTTTCCTTCATCATTGAATCGTCAGCTGCTCCTCATTCAATTCGTCTTGTTTCGCGTTTCACGGCAGAGCTTGTTGCTATTTTAGTGCAAAAAATATTTCCATGTACAACGTTGAAGATAACTTATCAATTCACTAAATATTAAGTGTATCTAGCTTGGCGCGGTTTTATATAGAAACTCTATGTAGATATGACAACAAACTTGTATAAAAATAGCGCATTTGTCGTATCCCTGGAAATTACAGCGATCGTAGTCGAATGATGCTAATTATTTTTTTTACACTCGATCCCTTTATTTAAAACTCCCACGGTATAACTATGTTGCTATGTATACGGTACATAAAAAACTTCGAGTACCATTGTGGTTTTACTTTGCGACCGCTGTTTTTTTTTTACGCTGAATCCCCATTTTTAGGTTTCCAATAGTACCTATATTTATATGCGCAACTTTTAGTGAAATTGCATTAGCGATTTGTTGCCGCTTTGTTGATTGCCCTCTATAGTTGTTACCTTAACACATCTCATAACTCTTTATAGCCACCTGGTTATGCCTGCCTGATATTCTCGTATTATTCATGTACTCAGCAGTTGTCGATTGTCTGGTTCACCTACCTACTTTCGTTACATATTGTACGACGCAGTAGGTAGCATTTACTTACAAGCAATTTTCATAGGCTCTCACTTGTGAGTCTCGCTGTCAGTTGCACAACAGCTACTCGGTCTCCGCACGGCATGAGATGTAAACAATTCTAGGCCAAGTCAAGCTACAAATTTGGAACGCACAATAGCTGCAGCTCTGCAGTAGAGCTAGAGCCCGTCGCGTGCAGAAGGTTTCACTTGATGTTTACTCTGCGCTGACTGCAGTCTAAGGTTCGTGCCCTGTCTAATGACTACCAGGAGATACCAGAGTGAAACAAACGCTTCTTCAAATGCAGTCATTGCATGGGGAGCAGCTATAAATAGGCCCCTTCGTGTATGCAGTGCAAGTCAGTCCACTTTCCTCGTCTGTGTTTGTGCTTTCAAAACATCGGCCAAGCGAAACTGCAGTCAAGTCTTTTGCTGGAGCGGCAGGTTGGCAGCCTCGGTGCAGCATCTTTGTAATTCAGGCCAGGACGAATACGTGAGTCGATTCCCTAACGAAGTGGTCCGAACTCTTGTGTACCTGTGCCGCGTCTATCTGTTGTGTCGCCTGTATAGCAGTAATCCATCCGTCGCACTTGCCTTAAAAACTCGTCCTATGTTGAACTGATTGCGTCTTTAACAGGGTTTGCCGCTCTTGCGAACGCAGGCAAACTGCAGTCAAGCCTCACCTGCCTGCCGCACTTGTAGTTTGTACTGACATGGGATAGTGGTAGTGGTCCCGTCCCGGAATTGATGTTGAAGCTCGCTTGGGACGTCCAGGCGCGTTGTTAGAGGCAGTTGCAGTATTTGCTAAGTCGCATCGTTTCAGTACTTCGTAGTGAAATTGAGAAACAGCTTCAAAACTTTCGCAGGAAGCTCTGGAAATATATTACGAAATTCTCGGGTTAGTACCTAATGAGATCAAAGCACAGCAGGTGTACTACAGATAGTACGCATCCACCATGTATACAGCTCATTAGATTAAACAGCTGACAGAAGACGGATTACCAGACCCATTCCCTGAGAGCAACCGGGACTTAGGCTCCGCTGCGGCTCTTTATGAGCTGTTGCCGTACTAGCTAAAGAGCGTACGTCATCGCGGTGTTACTGGTATAGTACATAGTACTCTTAATGTGGCCCGTCGACCTCGTATGTCCAGTTTAGGGGGTTTAAGGCTCCTTATAAATTATTTCTTCCCCCCGATGATTAAATTAGGGTGTTTTTATTAAAATATATATCTTGGAACTAGTGCAGACTTGCTCATAATACAAACGAGAATGAATTAGTCACACAAGATATGTTTACAAGCTCTGCATTAATAAAATCTGCCTTGTTTCCAAGCAAAGCCAAGTATCCCCTGAACACACTCCCAGGGTAAAGCCTCCCCTCTCCCCATCTCATTGCCCTCCTGACTAAATTGTGGTATACCATGTAGCCGCCTATCTATAAACCGAAGTACCGAATCTATTGTATCCTATTCTTAACTAACCTAACACATCCTTCGACGTGGGCCACATATGACAACGGTATCCGTCACTAGCAATAGAGCTGACGTCATAGCTGTAGTCACTGATGATCTGCCCCGCGTCGGATGGTTGCCAGTTTTTTTGTGAAAATCCCTCAGTGCCGCGCTAGTGTCAAGGGGACAAATTGCGACTCGGGTGGAGCGAGGTTGACTGCGTAGTTACGTTTCTACAATCCTATGTTAGTTAGACGTGCGCAATGAGACATTTTTGTACGCCCTCGCCATCATAGCTGTTATGGAAAAGTGTGAGGTTACACGTGTAATTACAGGAACACTTCGTAATTTTTTTGTGTGTAAATTTTGAAGCTAACACTGTGAATTACATTGAATTTTCCTATTTCCTCAAGTATTGTAGTTTGTGAAAGGTCTGCGTTATCTGCAGTCTTCTTTTCGGTTGTTAAATTTGAGAAAATTAACCAAGATGGGGAAAATCCAGCAAATCTGGCCAGACGTTTACGAGTTAGCTGCAACCAGAGTTGTTGACGAACACTAATGCATCACGGAACCTATTTAGAGCTTACCTAATGAGTACTTTATATATGTACGTACGCATGAGTCAAACTTAATTCTCTTTACCATTGTAAATTTGCTCTTTGGAAGTTTTTGTTCATGGTGGACTTCCAGTTGAGCTCTGTAGAATATATGTACAAGCTGGTTGTCACGCTTTATTGCTAGTTCGTTATTATTGAATTATAGTGTCAGTATCGAAATGAGCTTCATAATTGTTTCCGCGATCAGTAATATATCTATAAATTTTCAAGTCGATTGATGCTGTGTGTGCTAGTTATATCGAAGGGAAGAGAAGATACATAGACCACAGGGACATCTGGCTATTAAGTTAGCAGGTACAAAGCTATCCTTAAGAAACCTATACTGCAATATTTGAAAATGCTGAGCTAGCACATGCAGCCAAAAACACCTGGTGTGCCTGTATCCATAAATACCCGGTGTAGGGCTCTCGTAAAGGTGGCAAAGAGTGTAAGTCGTGTCGCCACACTCATCCTGAACATGTCCCAGAAGCGCATCGCCTGGGTTAAAACATGCACGAAGGCGAACTTTCGTAACTATGTTTTTTTTTTTTATATCCGCGAGCTATGTTAGATAGGCCAAAGCGGGGCTACTTCATGGAGCTTTTCGTCTCGAGTCAACTTTCGGCGTTAACAAGGTGGTGGCGGGGTGATGTTTTGGGTAGGGATCAATGTAACGAACTGGTAAGACCATTTCGAATTCCAAAAAGTGTTACAATCACCAGTATAACTTATTGGCTAAAGTTTCCTTGTGAGGCCAAATGTTTAATGTTTCATCGCAAGTAGTCCCCTGGACTTGGTTAATGTCTCTCAAACTCTATAGTTTGAGACTGAAGCTGCCTTTGAAGTCATTAATCCTTTGGTGTACGAATATTCCACCACTCTTTGGAGGAGCAGCAGTATCATTTATTACGTCCGTGAATGTGTGTGGCAGCACTAAGGGAAGGAGTTATACTGCTTCGCGTAATAAACTTTTGACCAGTTGAATGCACAAACTTCGTAGTTTTTTTTACGTATGAACTTTGCGATAGATATTTTAATATTATTTTTGATCTTTTCTCTTATTGTATGTAGCCACCATTTGCCTGATGATGTTCTCGCAACGACGGCTTAAGCAAACATAGGTAGTTATTTAAATTGTTTTAATTTAAATTTTTAAACAAATTTTTGAAAGGCAACACAAGTGTGTGATATTTTTTGTCATACTCTTTGTTACACCGTCTTTGGATGAATTTTGATGTAAACTTTGCAGTTCGTTTGGTTAGTATTATTGTAAAATTACGAAAAGATGGTGATACCATCTGTTGCAGTGGGATAAAGCGGGATATACAGTATATCTTCTCCGTAAAAAGTAGCTCTACCAGATCAAGAAAGGAAATTGCAGTCTTGCTCCTTCTTAGAAATTTGAAACTAGCCCTGGGGCTTCTGCGCTTCGTATCGAGAACTGATTGGATGTGCTGCTCTCCGTAGTTCGATACCAAATAAAACGTGTCATTCTTGTCCAAGATGACACGCTTTTTGTCGCTGCAGACGCATTCTGCAGACAGCTGTTGGATGTTCACCGCACGGCGCCAAACCCTATCACGCTGCATATTTTCGCTTCCTTCTGCTTTCTCTGACGCGCAGCGCCCTGTTTCAGTGTGATGTTCTCACTCTTTCTTTCATGGTATAATAACGTACGTTATTATTATACCACGCTTACTTTCCGCAGTGGTTGCGGCTTATGAAACTGTGCTAGTCACTATTTCCAGCCTATTCAGCGATGCCGAATTTGGTGATTCTCCTGGAGTTGAAAGTCTTGATCATGTTTCTGCTCCATGGCGCGCCAAGTCTGTATGTGAATAATGTAGCGCCCTCACACCTTGTTTGTCTCTGATTCTTTCCAGTTAGAAAAATCAAACGGTGGGCCCCAGTGTCGTAAACGTAGGCGTACTGTAGTTAGCTTCAGATGCATCGATTTATTAGCTACATATATTAAACGGGTGCCTAACTTGAAGGATTGTATATTAACCGAACCCCAGGCCCCATGCAGGAAGACGGAAAGGACTTAAGTCTCCAAGAAGGCTACAGCAAGACTACGGCTCTACCTACCTGATCGAAGTTAAAATAAAACGTTTAAATCGTGAACATTTTAGCTCTACCCTGATGATCGTGTCTCCAATTAACGTTTCTCCTCCAGACTTCCAAAAGGTTGGTTGCACGGTATTGGCCTTTCGATTTGCTGCTGTGATCCCCAATTTTATTATAGTCCAAGCATTTAACCTGCGGAACAGCTGCAGCTTTTGTTCATGGCAGCGATGTCTGCAGTTCAACGGATATCCGTCAATGCTGAGAAGCTTGACAGTGTCTCGATGTGAAATTTTTGACAACTACCCTCGATTGACCGTATATAACTATATTTTGTTTCATATCCCAGGAAACATGACACCAAGGGCGTAGTTTAGCAGCGGCTTGTTGGGTTCCGGTCCCGGATATTTTCTGAAAAAGCCGGGAATCTGAAGGTTGCATTTGAGAAACTAAAACCAATTCTTGGAAGTACTGTATCGGCAGTATTGGAGTCGACAGTGGCAGGAGCTGCGTAAAGTAGCTTCTGTTGGCGGCATACTGTGCGTCACTTCCTTTTCTTCTCTCAAAACAGTTGATTTGTGCTAGATCAAGGAAGCTAAATTACATATAATATGTGACCTCCATGCAGTCTGCCTGACCTTTCTCCGAAGAAGAAGCGCCTATCATTCTAAATGTACAAGAACTATTTGTACATGCCAAAAATGCAATTAGGCCTACTAGTCTGGGCTAAGATCGGAATCTTCTTTAATCTTGTATCCGCTCTGCATACCACTTCTGTATTTTGAAAAGAGAGACGAACTAGTCGACAGTACAATAGCCCTGTTGCATGCAGCATGCGGCCTAGCTTCGAGTACCTACACACAGAAAAATCGTTGTTTCCCTTGCGAAGGGCCACGGAAGGGGCCGTCCAAACGAGTGCCATTTTGTTGTCTTCTCTTCTTTTCCTTTTTCGTGTTTTTGAGATGCTTCGCGCCTTGTGTTTCCCTGCCCGTGGTAGTGCGCGTGGCCGAATCTAGAGAAATAACGTGTCACTGAACGTTGGCTTGTCCATTGCGTTCATCCTTACGCCGGACATACAGAGCCTCACTGCTTATATCACACTTTAGGGGGGGGGGGTGATGTGGTAAACCTAGGAGACTAGATTACTACTGCCTTCTGGCCGATTTCTTGGTGTTGTGCCTATATATTTGTACGTCGGAATACTTGATTCTTTGGATACTATGCTGTGTCGATCGCTGCTTCAGTATATATAGAGCTGCGTTTCCCACTATATTATGGGGAGCAGCGCTCCCAATGGGAACCCTCTAGGGTGCCATAGCCTTATCTGGGCTTTCTAGACGTCTTTCCTTCGTGCCCACATTGCTTCCTTTCGCTTTCATACTGTTACTGACGTTACTTTCCTCTGTTCTTCTGTTTTTTCCGACTTCCGGTTCCCATGCGCGTTGCTTCTGTGTGGAACACCCTCATGCACGGGTTCCACATTAATTATTTTCTGTTGACTTACTGTTCATCCCTTCTTTCATCCTTTGTGACATCGAATTTGTCGTGGAAACTGAGGCACAAACAACTCAATGTAATAACTAGAACGCCTCGTTGCGTAAGACCACCCGCTGTAAGAGGGGGGGGGACGACTGAAAGTGCCGAGTCAGGAGTTACAAATCCAACGCCACCATTTTTGATGGCCAGCTAACTATAATTTTTGGCCATTTTCGACATCTCAATCAACCTACCACAGCCTGAAAAACATTGTGACGATGGCTCAACTCCTTCTGCCTCTTTTTGGGTGGACAGACTAATAGACATACAACCGAACTGTAAACGAAAACCGTATCACCTCTCTTCACTCGCGGGTGTTAATAATGCAAAATTCCTAGGCATGAGAGTCGCATATATAACGATGTATTACCATCATCCCCATTTTCAAGTGCCTCCGCCCAAGCCTCACTACCCTGCCGCCAGTCTCGTTACGGGGAAGTGGGTGACGACAGTCTCTCTTGAGACGCCGCCCCACTTTCGGCTTGGCCTCCGTGCCTAAGTGGTCGCGGGTGTGCCCAGATAGCGGGAGTGCTTCCCTTTCCCGCTCGCGCGTGGTGCTCTGTGTTCCCGATGTTGCATTATATATCCGCACAGTATTTCCAATGCTCTAGGTCCTTATACCGCGCAGTGTTCAGAGTGTGAAAACTTCTGCTGTGAGAAAAATATATTTGTTCGTTCTGTGACTGCAGCTCTTGCACTGCAGGATTTTTGCTAGTTCTTATATTTGCCGAACACTTAGGTTTGACAAAGGATGCAAACGCATAAGAATTATACTGGATCACCAAGCCAATGTGGCAGCGCGAATAGGTTAATTATTATATATGTTCTGTAGCTACCGTATTTTGATGGGCATCGAAAGATTAATGCAATTCTCAAACTTCAACTATATATAGATAGCGTGTGCCTGTGTTCTTCATGTCAACCCCGTAACGCATGACTGAACAACGTAGCGACGTATCTTTTAGCTAGGGAAACCTGCTGATCTATTTTGTACTAATTTTAGAGTTTTCACTATGCTATCAAAAAATTATTTCTTCTTTGAGTGTGTACGTAACATTTTTCTCTATACCGATTGAAAGGTACCTAAATCCTAACCATTATATTTATATTATAATATATAAGCACTACGGCCTTTCCCGACTGGTCTCACAGATCCGTAATCCGCCGCAACAAAAGCTGTTGACGCGTTGGCTGCTGTACGCCGTGGTATAACCTACGCACTGCTCCACAGCGTATTCATTCGTGTGACCACCGTAGGCGTGCTACTGCGTCTGCGCTCTATATGTGCGTTTCGGCGCAGACAGCAGGCTGGCTCGAGACGCCAGAAGATCTGTGTGGTGGTTAATCTCTCAGCGGTGTAGTTCCTATTCAACACCTCGAACTTCATAAGTACTCAGCGTGTAGGCTGCATGGATGCGACATCCAACCGCGAACAGAAAAATATAATTTTAGGTTACTACCTCTTTACAGTTTAATCTGGTAAGTTCTCAGTCAGATTGGGAAATTCGACGAAAATTTGCATGCAAAGGAAGGCTCTTTGTCCAGGGTAGAAATCAGTTGGCTCCGTGATGTTAATTAAATACTGACACTCGGTTGACTATCCTCTACTTTGTGTAAACGATAAATTAGGACAGTTTTTAAATAATTTTCTTTGCTTCCAGTTGAGGTCTATGAGTTTTTTCTGTTTAAATTAGAAATATAGCATTTAACGTTTGTGAATCAACAGTCATTAACTGTTTTAAATGACTAAAGGCAAGGAATTTAATTGTAGAAATGTAGTTGCCGAATTGTACAGCGCAATGGTAACTGTGCATGAGATTATTAAGCGGGGCATTAATAAGCTAGATTTTTATTCTGCATGATAGATAGAACAGATATATTCGAGGCAATTATTCTGCTGTTTCTTCGATTACGCACTTCACCGATAACCATTTTTTTTCTCGTGAACGAGAAACGAACAGCTCGCGGTTTTTCAGGTGGTTAAGCAGCAGAAGGCTCCCCTCTCTTCTAATGGCCTTCGAGCGGGCTGTTTGGATGTTCCGGCGCCTTCTTACATAAGACTTCATTTTCAGATCGATTCTCACAGCTTTGGATGTGGTCATCCTGCTAACATTGCGGCTTTTTGCCAATGTTGCCATCGACTTTGATGCATTGGCTGTGACTAACTTATTAAGCCGACAAGAAAGCGAAGAGTGCGTAGTAAAAAATCGCTTCTCGGACTGTGAGCTTTTCGTTCGACGCCTTCTCCAGCTTTTAAACCTTCCTACTGTACTCATATGTTGACATTACATGCTGTTATTCCTATGAAAAGTAATGTTTAATTGAGACACTAAAGGCTTAAGCTTCCAACAGTGCAAAATACGGCGCATCCTGCATATGCTTTGACCTTAGTTTTGGATGCTCACTTAGGTACCTATAGGCTACCTAAATTCCTTACCTTTAGAATTTTTTTATACGCTAACAACTCTTGATTCATGAACGTAATTTTTTTGTATTTAAAGAATAGAACAGTCACAGACCTTACGTGGAAAAATAACACATTATTTCAAAGCAGTCTCAATTTATCGTTTGCTCCCGGTAGTGTCACGAGAAATTTTTTAGTGTATTCAATTATAGGAGTTCTTACTGGTTGTTGCCTATCAGGAGGCAGAGGATGAGTCATGAATGACCCCAAGAATTAGGTTGTATAATTATGTTTTTAGTTTTACGCTGCACACACTTTCACTCGTATCCTATCTATTGTAGAGCAGCGCCCGTTGGGAATTCTCATAGGTTATCTTGGTCTTTGCTTCCCTTTACGACTTGTCTCCTTCTTGCCCACGGTGTTTTCCTACAGTTTCGTACTCGTATGATGATGCTTTGCCCCGTGTTTCTTTCCTACTTGCTGTTCCCATTCCAAATACAGTATGATAGACAAAGAGACAAACGAACTGTCTGATCAGCGCTAAAATTCAATTATCTGTTCGTCATTCACAACATTCTTAAAAGTTCCTTTCGGTTGCATGAAGATTTGGCCACATAATTTTATATGCTACGTTCCTAACAAAGACACAAATAAGTAGACAAACCCTGGTAAAATCATGACCTCTTTTGTGGCGGTAATAATTGGCATGGGTCGGTATAAGCTTAAACTAATGCTATATTAATATTTCAGTACAATTCTGAGCTATCTGGACCATAATAAGAAAAGAAAATCAGCATATCATCAGTTCAACTGTCCTTGCGCCACCATTGAAATGTTTAATGAAGCTAATACAATATTCCGAGTCATGCGAGCGTGACACTCTGAAGGCCGCATGTAGAAATCAGCAGACATTGCAAATAGAGCGGTGAAAAATAAGTTTCCTCTTGTTACAAAAACTCCAGTGAACCGACGTTTCGCAATGTTGGTGGACATTTTACTTCAAGGTGAACTGCTAACTCGGTAGGTAATGAAGTGCGCCGAATAACTCGAATTGTTCAGGTTGGAAGTGCCTCTTGACATGAACATGATATAGTTGCTCTGCTGCGGTATCGTATCTATATCTACTGGTGCTCTGTTTCTTGTTTTATCTATTGTTATGACTTGATCATTAATTTTTTTTCTCTGCGCCTTACTCATAACCGTATCATGTATTGATATCATAACTATACCCTATTTCAGTAGGTATCGTGTAGTTATCGCGTATAAATAATTATATCTGTAGCTAATCTCTAGTTTCAACTCGAGGATCTACTGCGCTATTCTGGAGTTATATTTTTTCTTTATATGCTTTCAATTGTACTTCTATCTACTATAGCATCTCCTCGTTATCACGTGTTTTTCATCGTCTTTGTTTCTTGTTGTTGCTTTTAATTTACGTATATCTTCAAGATCCTGAGCAATTTTCCCTTACTGTGTCATTTTTACTGCTAATCTTTATAAACTTTATGAGATACATATTTTTGCACTTCATATTTGGTCGCGATGGATCAACCACATGAGCCTGATGCCATCCTCATTCTCTACAAGTGTCGCAGTTTCTCGCTCTGACTCATATGACCTATAGCTACTACATGTTCATGCTAATATTCGCTAGCATTGAGCCTGATGATTTGCTAGTTCGTATAACATGTTGAGCTAATTGTGGCATGTGCTGTATGTGAGCCGATAGTTTGTTGTGCAGGTATTAGTCCTTCCTTCGTGTAGCCATCCTCGACCTCTTTGTTCTATGCAGTATATCATTTACGTTCAACTCATTCACCTATATCCAGGTACGGAAGATATTATGCTTGAGTCATCAGGACATATATTGAGTACTTGAGAGTAACAGTTTCGGACCTAAATAATAAAACTCCTTCAACCAAAGGGAAGGAGCGAGCCCATATCGAAGACTACCTATAGTGGTAGGTAACTCGTTGGCCATTCGCTGTTGGGCCACAGCTGTAGCCGCAACCGGTAACAATGATCAGGTTGCATACCCGTAGCGAAGGAGATTACGACACTTATTTAAAAAATTTATCTTGATCTTTGCGCATTCGCAAATATTTTGTATTTTCAGATATTGACGTGAATCGCTAAACCATTTCGCTGGACGGGTATGTAAACAGATCACTTCCACCAGTTGCGCCTCTGGCCGTCACCCCCGTAGCGAAGGGATTAATAAGGATGATTATAATGAATTATTATCTTGTACTCTACTAACGATATGTGTCCCTGTGCACAGCTGCTGCTGACGCCGACATGCTGCTGAGACGCAAGCAACTGCTGGTGGCGACCCTGTCCTGCAGCACGCTGCTGCTCGTGCTGGTGTTCGGAGGCAGCAGGTCGCCTCTCACTCCCTCGCAGCCCGGTGAGTTCTACATCCTCGGCATGGTAAAAGCGTCACTGAGGTAATATCGGTTCCTAACCCGCACAGTGTTGCTGCCAGGTGGCCGTACCTCGGAACCACAGCGGCTGTGTGTCCACCAAATCAACCAAGTGATTCAACGAAACGTTACCATCATGTTACTTTACTTAGCAAGTGTTGTGGGTATTGTTTTTGAAAATAATGCTTTGAGTTTTGAGTCTGTACAAACTAGAAAACTGTTTTTTTCTGCAGTTTTAAGCAGGGTTGCGGAGTCGGAGTCGGAGGATTTGAGGGGGAGTCGGGGTCGGAATCTCACTTGCTCTATGAGTCGGAATCGGAGTCGGAAATTTTAGTCCGACTCCGACTCCGGGAGGCCATTTGTAAACAAATATTCAAATCTAAATTTTCAATCACAAATTAAAAAAAAATGTAAATGTGGATACTTTTTTTGCACATTTCTCTTTTACAGCTAGCTATAGCTACCATGTATTTTCCAATTCTATGTGATGAGGCCATTGAGAAAATGTTGGGTAGAACTTTTTCACCTGGTACATTATGTGAGGGGGGCATGGGGGGGGGATCAAAATGAGTAATTTTAGACAGATTGTTCTGAAATTTGCATAGTATATATATGTATTTTTGAAAAAGAAACGCATTTTATTCCCACAAAATTTTTTTTATTGAGGCCTTAGTTTTTGAGATAATGGAAATATATATGAATATATACCCATATAGCTATTATTTCTAAATTTCGAAGGAATAGAACTCAATGAGTTATCATGCTACAATAAAAACAATGACAGTTTTAGAATCCTTGAAGCATTCCTAAGAAAACTATACAGCAGGATTTTTCATTTTAGCCCTTCTTTCAGTGCAGCCGAAAACTGATTTTCCCCCTATATTTTAGTTAGGTAGCATAGTGATTGGACAGAATAGAAAATGGAGAGCCCAGCTCAGTAGTTTTGTTGAGAATGTTTCAAGGATTCCAAAACTGTCATTGTTTTTATTGTAGCATTAAAATTCATTGAGTTCTATTAGTTTGAAATTTAGAAAATATGCATAAGTATATCATTCATTATACTGCATATACTTCCATTATCTCAAAAACTAAGGCCTAAATCAAAGAAATTGTAGGAATAAAATGTG
>LQNS02278094.1:4813161-4843129 GCA_001587735.2 Parhyale hawaiensis | reverse complement strand
CAAAGAGCGACACCTTTTTATTCTTCTCCAGCCTATTTCCTGCATGTGAGGTTTCGCATCATTTATCATAGCTAATAGGATGCTTTCGCTGTGAGCAAAATACGCTTTTTTCATGACAAGTAAAACAATATTTTGATCGTGATCAGCTTGTTTTCTAATTAGACTAATTGTTTGAAATATATGTTTAGGACCACTTTGAACTCTAGTCACTGCTTCGATCTAAAATCCTATTGGAACATACACCCCTATCACAAAATTAACCATTAAAATAAATTTTCTAAATGGTTCTCTGAGGAAACAAAAAGTCGCAGAATCCTATATTCGCTGTGGTAAGCCACCTTACACGATTTAATCCTCCTGGAGAATAGACTGTTAAGTCAGGCGAGACTTCTCCCATCGCTACTGCATGATGAATTTTACATAGGTACCTTCTTTTGATCTGTACTTAATACTAGCAATCATTGAATAGAAGTAAATTTGATAACAAGCTTCAACTCGCAATCTTTAAGCTCTTTCCCTATATCTCCTATCCTGTGTAACAGCGTGGACCACTTGATTTTCCATCTAAAGTTGAGAAGGAATGTCGTCGCGGAAGTTCATCAGATTGAAGTATGAAAAAAAAATAGTAATAAATGGTCGTTCCAATAGCTCTTCAATAAGCTTTATGCTCTCACACTCCGATCCAGTGTTGACATTCGTACCATCGCATCTTTTAGCTACCAATGAATTTAATGAAATTGATTGGGTGTCACAGATTCTTTGAATGGCTAGAGTAATTTGTCTCATTATTATGAGCTTTGTATGATTTTGACAACCTCACAGACTTTATATGGTAAGAAAATACGGTGACCGGGCATAAGCGCACACGACAAATGCTCACAATGACAAAAGCGCACACGACTAATGCCCACACGACAAAACCGCACACTGACCGCACGATTTTTTTTTTTTTTCGTGGCAAAATTAGTTAAAATGCTCATATGCTGTTCAGCCATAGATTCGTCGATGTGACACCCTTGATGACGTCACGTTTTGATACTAGTTTCTCATGAGTCCTCCCGTGGCTGAACTACGTTAACGTTACGTTCTTCATCCACGAGTCCTCACGTAACGCTCTTTGCTTCCTGGGTAGGCAAGACATTCTTCGGGGAATTTAATTAAATTCAATAATGCTTTAATTATTGCTTAGTAATATAAGCTCATTTTTTCGCATGTCATCTAAGGTGGGGAACAATTTTGCTGCTTAAATGAATTGAAAGAGAGAGCACTTAATTGTCTCCCATGACAATTTAGGTAGGCCGTTATAGCTTATCCTTGAGAAACATATCAGTAATAAAAATATACCAATGAATACGGGTCTTCACAATTTCTCCGCTGTCATTTTCGATAGCGCAGGTACTCTGATTCATGTCATATAAAAACGAAATACTAGCTATAGCATATCAAACTAGAGCACTCTGAGAGCGCATACCTCCGCCAAGCGGGGCAACGGTAGCAAAAATTCAAATTGGCTCAAACCATGATTTTCTTTGTATCAACTCCAAAATCTAATCATTTGTGCCTTTTGATAGTTATAACAGCTTGTGCAATTTTCTTGAAGATCCGTACATAACTTTTTGAGTTATGCTGCTAACAAATGTTATAACAAACACGAGTCAAACATACAAACTAACCAACCGATCTGTACCAAAATTTAATCATTTATGTCTTTCAACATTACTAACAACCCCTATAAATTTCATAAAGATCCATTCACTATTTTTTGAATTATTGTGCTATAAAGAATAAAATTTAAAACAGTGAAAACGAACAAGCAGATCATCACACAAATTTGGTCATTGACTCTTTGTGAAAATACCTAACAACTCATATGAATTTCATAAAAATCCAGTTATGGCATTGAAAAAAGGTGGCAGACAAACAAACAAACAAACGGATGGACGGATCTTCACCAAAAGTTAATTAATAATCTGTTCCTCCTAACATAACTAACAATCCCCGTAAATTTCGTCAAAATTTGTTCATAACTTTTTGAATTATCTTGGTGATAGACAAATAACAGACAGACAAACCCGACGAAAACATAACCTTCTTGGCGGAGGTAAAAATAGAGAACTCATGTAGCAGCAAAGTCTTCCCACACAAGGGATAAGCATGTATTACCGAGACGCATTCTGTACAAGCACAAACAAAAATCACTGAAAGTCAACGATGGTATAAGTATCAAAGTTATTTTTTCGAGGCTTGATTCCCATTATCTAAGGAAGAGCTTGGTTTAATTATTTCCTTATTTCAATCTTTATTATTATCATATTACATGTTTAAACCTTTCTAGATAAAACTATAGTGATTCAAGAGAGGGAAAGGAAGGAACATGTTGTATGTAGACGGAAACGTGGAACTCATGCACGAAAGTGGATCAACGCGCATGGGAACAAGTCGGGAAAGAAGAGGAAGAACAAAGGAAAGTAAGATCAGTAGGATTATAAAATCAGAAAGGAAGCAAAATGGGCAGGAAAGAAAAACGTCCGAAATGCATAGCTTATGGCTAAGGTAACCTACACAAACCCCCTGTGGCGCTACTCCCCATAACATAGGATGGGCGGACCTAACTAACCTAACCCTATGGTCCATCCTCTGCCCCTTGAGGGGGCTTCTTTCTATCTACAGAACAACAACAAAGTATTAGAAGTGTTATGCTAATAAAACAATCATAACTTTCCTTTATATTTATAGTGAGCTCGCCGACGGTAGTACAAACTTCACAGATGCACATACTGTACATATGATGCACTCGGCTGTTGGACTGACAGACTTACACTGGACAAGAATGCAAGGAACAGTTGACTGGTGAGCTACATTGTCACTATGAACCGGCTCTTCACACAATTCTTCTTAACGAATTATAAAAAAAATGTCACGAGAACCTAATCTACATCATCATTCATCTATCCTACAGGGAGCTGAGCAGTGAGTGAAGTGACACGACAAATGCTAAGCATCGGCGAAACTGGAAAGTTGTTGAGAAAATGTTTGAGCTAACACAGCCTTGGTTCAGCTTTCATTACCCACAATGAATGAAACAAGATAAAGACGGACAAACAATACAAGGAGTTATTGCTGGCAATACAGTTTATTTATTTTAACGGTTACAAAGAAGCACTGCGGAATTATCGACCGAATGACTCCTCAGCGGTGGGGTCCCAGCCACCCTCATTAACTGACATTAATATTATCATTATTATTGCGTTCAAAAGTTTGAGTCTTTGTCGCCGACGACAAAGCGCGAATACAGCTAGTTATTGTCGGTGTCTATGAAGTTGGGAATTCGAGAGTGGAGCGAAGGGAGGTTTACCTTTTGCTTCTCATGCTCGCCTTCGTTTGCTTTGTTAGCTGCTCCCGCCAGAGGAGCGAAGCGAACAGGCGCGGGATGAGGGGCGGCTTATCAGTGTCGAAGGCGTTGTGAAGTAGCCCCGCGTGAGGGAGCGTGTTAGGCGAAAGCAGTGAGCTGCGATTCAGCCTGTAATTCCCGGTTACTTGGGGCACAGGGGGCAGGGGCCAGGGCGCCGCTTGAGGTCGCCTAGGACTCTGTTCCCGCCTGAGAACATGCAGAGTGTATGCCTGAGATTTCTTGCTTAGGTGGTGGGAATCTGACAGTGTCTGGAAGATTTCTCTGAAAAATTAGCTGTATGTAAATCATGTTACAGGAAAATCGGGATGCAGAACACGCAAGGTTTGGAACCTCAAAGGAGCCAAAAAAAGGTATGGGTCGGTTATCTGGGCACCCAGGGCCCGACCTGCCCGCGGTTGGCGCCGCTGGAGCTAGGACCGTGACCACGGATGAAGCGAGCAGGAGTGAGGCAAAGTTCACGCCTGCCCCAAGTCTGTGACGTTGGGGGGGGGGGCGTGAGGAAAGAAGACCGGGAATTAAAATTTTCGTTTCTTCGAAGCGACGAAGGGCGAAGTGACAGAAGGCGGAACTACGCGAAAGCTTTTGTTCGCTATTGTTCACATCTGTTCGCTTATAAAGCAAATGGGCGTGATCTGAGAAGCTGTGGCATAGCTTCGGGTGAGAGAAGTAGACAGCGAGGTTGGAGCGAAGTGACGGCCGAAATTCGATGAAAATTTTTGTGTCTTCGACTGGAAACTGGAGAAAAAGACAATGGCGTCGAAGCGACGTGAAGGTAGAAGATTTCATTCTTGTTTCTTCGAAGCGAAAGGAAGCGACGCGACGAGAAGCTGGGCGATCGCAGGCAAGTGAGGAACGGCCCCGTGCGGTACTTTTCGTTTATTTTCGCTTCTTTTCGTTTCTGGAACAATCTTCGGGTGGAAAACTTCGATTTCTGAGAATTTCTTCTAGGAAACGCCAAAAGGTTAAGATGTTCGACCCAGTAAATGGGCATACCGATGAGAAGAGGCTAACTTGAGCACAGGATAAGACACGTTTCGCTGGAGGAGATGCGCTGCGCTGGAGATGTTGCCTGTGCGGAGATCCAAGACGATCTGAGGAACAACGGTGAGTGGAGTGAAGAGAGGAGAAAATTAGACGATAGTGGGAGAGATGTTAGTAGGTAGAGAGAAAAATGGAAGAAAGGTGAAAACAGAAAAATAGGAAGAGAATGAATGACCGNAATGCTAAGCATCGGCGAAACTGGAAAGTTGTTGAGAAAATGTTTGAGCTAACACAGCCTTGGTTCAGCTTTCATTACCCACAATGAATGAAACAAGATAAAGACGGACAAACAATACAAGGAGTTATTGCTGGCAATACAGTTTATTTTAACGGCTATAAAGAGCACGGCGGAATTATCGACCGAATGACTCCTCAGCGGTGGGGTCCCAGCCACCCTCATTAACTGACATCAATATTATCATTATTATTATTGCGTTCAAAAGTTTGAGTCTTTGTCGCCGACGACAAAGCGCGAATACAGCTAGTTATTGTCGGTGTCTATGAAGTTGGGAATTCGAGAGTGAAGCGAAGGGAGGTTTACCTTTTGCTTCTCACGCTCGCCTTCGTTTGCTTTGTTAGCTGCTCCCGCCAGAGGAGCGAAGCGAACAGGCGCGGGATGAGGGGCGGCTTATCAGTGTCGAAGGCGCTGTGAAGTAGCTCCGCGTGAGGGAGCGTGTTAGGCGAAAGCAGTGAGCTGCGATTCAGACTGTAATTCCGGGTTACTTGGGGCACAGGGGGCAGGGGCCAGGGCGCCGCTTGAGGTCGCCTAGGACTCTGTTCCCACCTGAGATCATGCAGAGTGTATGCCTGAAATTTCTTGCTTAGGTGGTGGGAATCTGACAGTGTCTGGAAGATTTCTCTGAAAAATTAGCTGTCTGTAAATCATGTTACAGGAAAATCGGGATGCAGAACACGCGAGGTTTGGAACCTCAAAGGAGCCAAAAAAAAGGTATGGGTCGGTTGTCTGGGCACCCAGGGCCCGACCTGCTCGCGGTTGGCGCCGCTGGAGCTAGGACCGTGACCACGGATGAAGCGAGCAGAAGTGAGGCAAAGTTCACGCCTGCCCCAAGTCTGAAACGTTGGGGGGGGGGCGTGAGGAAGGAAGACCGGGAATTAAAATTCTCGTTTCTTCGAAGCGACGAAGGGCGAAGTGACAGAAGGCGGAACTACGCGAAAGCTTTTGTCCGCTATTGTTCATTTCTGTTCGCTTATAAAGCAAACGGGCGTGATATGAGAAGCTGTGGCATAGCTTCGGGTGAGAGAAGTAGACAGCGAGGATGGAGCGAAGTGACGCCCGAAATTCGATTAAAATTTTTGTGTCTTCGATTGGAAACTAAAGAAGAAGACAATGGTGTCGAAGTGACGTGAAGGTAGAAGATTTCATTCTTGTTTCTTCGAAGCGAAAGGAAGCGACGCGACGAGAAGCTGAGCGACGGTAGGCGAGGAAACCCTCGGTCGCTACTTTTCGTTTCTGCTCGCTACTTAGGCAAACAGGAGTGAACTGCCTGTCCCAAGTCTGTGATACTGGGAGGCGCGAGGTTAATGAAGTGAAGTGAAGGCCGGAGGATATTACAATTCTCGGTTCTTCACAGCAGACGGCGGAGAAGTGACACGGAGGCCAAAGACTTCACATACTGTTGTTTCGAAAAGAAGTGACGCGACGAGAAGCTGGGCGATCGCAGGCGAGTGAGGAACGACCCCGTGCGGTACTTTTCGTTTCTGGGACAATCTTCGGGTGGAAAACTTCGATTTCTGAGAATTTCTTCTAGGAAACGCCATAAGGTGAAGATGTTCGACCCAGTAAATGGGCATACCGATGAGAAGAGGCTAACTTGAGCACAGGAGAAGACGCGTTTCGCTGGAGGAGATGCGCTACGCTGGAGATGTTGCCTGTGCGGAGATCCAAGACGATCTGAGAAACATCGGCTTCAGGCCGCCTTATATAGAGTAGCACCTGCCAGAGGGATGGAGGGGGAGTGATGACGTCACAGAACCGAAAAGAAACGAGAAGTACCAAAACGAAAAGGAACGAAAAGTACTACAGAGAACCGAAAAGTACCGAACGGAAGAGAACAGCAGAGAACTTTGTGAGGGAAGCATTGGGTGCTCACATCCAATTTGTTTTTGGCATTTTCGTCTCGGGGAAATGAAACAAAGGAATATTAAACTTCAAGAAAGATCCAAGAAAGGCAACCCGGAGGCTAACACAATTTTAAAATGACATAAAGGAAAAATATGAGGTTACTATACATTTGACAAGTTGGCAATTGCGGCAACAACTCGAACAGTGGGTGGGTGACACGGGCGAAATGCCCTTCGGCCAGTTGTCTGTAGGAAAACTGTCCAGCAACGAGTATATCGCAGGACATCCTAGGGTTGTAATTGTATTAAGCTTCAAGTCAACAATAGCCAGCAACCGAGAGAATAGAGATGCTCTCAGTAACCAGGAAGCCGATCGAGATATTCATTACTGCAACATGGACGAATTACAGTCTTGCTTATCTCAGTTATACGTACCCTTAATTAGGGAACCGAAACCATTGAAGGCAGGTCACCTGTTTCTTGTTTAATTTGTAAGAATTTGCAATTAAGCCCCTGCATTCACATACGGGGCCATTTCTGTGAGCCATATTAAGTAGCTTAAGCCTCCGCTTCCATTACAAATGTGATCTAACAGAGGAAATAACAAGGGACGTATAGTATATCGATAGAAACGTGGAACGCATGCTCAAAAGTGTTCCCACACAGGATGAAAGCGCATAGGAACAGTAAGTCGGGAAAGAATAGGAAGAACAGAAATAGGCATCATCAGTACGAGTATGTATGTCAAAAGAGGCAAAGTGGGGACCAAGGAAAGCCTATGATGCCAGGTCGTAGAGCAGCTACTTCAGACACTTATCCGAAGCAAAGGATAGTCCTTCGACGTCATCAGTATCAGACACAACACCATACAAGAGCAACAAAGGGAGCGGATACACGACAGCACAGCAGCAACACCAGACAAACACAACAGTATACCTACAGCTCAGGTTCAGACAGGAGCTGTGATTCAAAACTCGGCATGCCTGACAAGAAATGCTAATGGATAACGGCTGACCAAGCAAATTCATGGCGAGAGGCTACGAAGTTTTCATGTAACGACTACCCATAACAATAATTCCAACACCCTTTTCCACTTGCAAAAAACTTTTCATCCACATTCAGCTCATACAGTAGAGGCATTCGTTCACACGACAATGATGTCTCTGCGCCATTTTTATTCAGAAGTTACCCATAAGAAATAGCCACTCTTGAATTTTGCTGGATCACTCTTGGCAGTGAAACTTTGGCAGCATAAAATGAGTGGCGCAACGCATAGCACACCGCAGGGCCCCAAACTTAAAAGTCATAACCGCTACTCATCAATGCACGGACAGGTTAGTGGGAGCACATAGCAACATTACAAGCTACACATATGATGGAAAGCTGCAAAATTCATGAATTTTGAAGAACAGGGTAAGTAGGTGATTATTTAGACAGCATTCAGAAACAGACGGCACTAAGTGCTGCTGTGTGTAGTTTGCACCGGTATTAACATTTGGCAACATAGAAGCACGTGTCTCTGAGGACCTAATAAAGATATTCCTTTGTTTTCCAAGCGTCATACAACAGCTAAGCTATCACGTCATATCCCGTTTATTTCAATGATGATGACAATGATAACATACAAATGAGTTACATTGACCATGGCGCTAGGTACCCTATATGATGCCAAGACTTCATTTGCGACAAAAAATTATGGTTGCGCGATATAGCTTCGTTTTGGCAGGTTTTACGCATGATCAATTCTACCATTTCTACGGTGTTCTTTCTCTCTCTATACCTAAGTGCGACTGATGAAGCCCATCAAATATTAAGTTCTTTTCGCTAGCCCCTCCAAACCGACAGCTCACGAATAGAAAAAAACGGAAGGGCTAATCGAAAGGTCGTTGAGAGTAGACAAAGCATTATGGCACCATGTGTAAGGAAGACGAACAACACTATTAAAATAAATAGAAAACTTGGCAGGAGGTCCTGCAGTTATTTAACCCCCAAGCATGAGCTTGTTATGCCACGGGTACAGGTGGAAATCAGAAAATTCCAGACAGTTCCACTAACCAATAATGCTAAACTCCACTTAATATGATAGTTCGCCTGCAGCCGCGATCTATGGAATAATTCAGGTAAAAATGAATGCTGACAACAATGAATACCTGCTTCAGTTTCTTGAAAATTATAAATTCGTTAAGATTCGTCACCCTCAATTCAAAAAATAGAAATCTAACACTCTTTGTTCACCTCATCTGAATGCAACGCAATAAATAATACTGACCAAACGGTCAGCGAACTCACGGAAAATTTGAAGTTGCGAGCTTCCGCTGACGTCGGTGCCAAACGCCTCGCACCACCATCAAGTTATCATTATAATGGTATTGTCCCGATAGCCACCATCAAGTGACTGCATCAATAATTCACCTGATCAAGTAATTTGAGCTAGTGCTGAAGCTGGTAGTGGCGTGAGTGGAGAGAACATTATTATCACACTTGGGTAGGGCAACACACTTGCAGGATTTCAAGAGAACGTAAAACTCGGGTAACTGTTTTTATCCATGTCGGGGGAAGTTTTTGACTCCATTCGTAATTATAAAAGATTCAGTCTACTCTCACGAGACCAAACCACAACCACGAGTGACGTCACAGCCAGAAACAACTATGTAATGTGTTTCGGCAGGCTCCCCATTACGAGAAGGTAGGTAGGACTGTGACGTCGCTCGCGACTTTGATTTGGTCACTTGAGGATACATTACATAAACTTGAGGTTAATCGCAGCTTACAGGTTTACCGCAAGCCAAGGACTTTTCAGCGCACGCTGGTACGACCTACACTACAATGCAGCCTCACCAAACAATGAAGGTATCCGTTATGGCCGCTGCTCACCAGAGCACAAAATGCGAAACTTTTCAAATTTCTAGGAACAAACGTCGCCGTGGCCAGGACTACAAATTGGTGGGTTTAAGATCATGCCAGTACCTACGTTTTAGCGAATGTAAACTCAATATTAAGAGACGACTGAAAGCTCATCACAACAGCGCCCTCGCTGTTGTGTAAAGTGTGCAATGGCGCCTGAAATTGTCAAGAATTCTTTGGACAGCGTAACAATGGGCAAGCCGAAGCCGTGCGCGGCCGCGCCAAACTAGAAAGGTTGTCGGGGGAAGGTTCGAACGTGCAACCTATCAACATTTGTGCAGGTATTATGAAGCCCTTACACCTTTTACTCCAGCCCTCCTCAGTCATCCAATGCACATTTCACGGTAAGAACGTGTGAAATTTTGTGCTTTCGTGGGCAGCAGCCTATACAGTGACAATGCCAATTACAGCATACGACTACCTCTGACTAACCACAAAAGGTACGAACAATACTACAAAAATACGAGATTTTCAAGCACATATTACGAGGAAGTATTTTAAAGACGCACAGCTCGCTCTACTCGGAATCGCCATAACCGTTTCAGCACATATTACAATGAAATAATCTCACACTAAAAAAGTCGATGAATTTACCCATTAATGAACAAACCCAAGTACCTTCGACCAGCAGTTGTGTATGTAGCGCTTAGAATATATTACTACGACCAAATTGAAGCGAAAAGAGACCCGTTAAGAGGTTGAGTGAGTTTGTAAGTGGCATTTATTTCAGATGGAACCGGAATTTTATAACAGATCAATTTTTGGTAGTTTCCGTTCTTCTGCAAGCAAAAGCACTGTGACCGTGAAGAAGAGGGCAGCACGGCCACGTTCTGACGATAACGTTAGACTGCAGGTATTCTTAATATCCTAGCGAATCTACGCCCTGAATAAACAGTGAAACACGGTCTCATACCCGTTCCTTATATAATCACAGTTCCTCATAATAGTAGAAGTGCGAGTTCCAAATGTGTTACTGAACATATTCGTCAATACCAGCTTCAAGAGATCAAGTTCATCACCTCAGCCTTAGCTCCCACTCCCAAGGGATTTAGCAGCAGCAGTAACTAGGGATGTGGTGCAGCAATTATTATTATACTCTGTTCAACCTCAGAGGCCGCTACTCGGGCGTTCCAACCAAGAAGATCGAGCAGTATTCAAATACCACATAATTTATCGCGTTCGTCTCGTGCGCTACTACGGGCAATGAAACAAGGCGCAAAGCATGAAACTAAGAAGAGGAGAAAAAAGAAGGAAGGTAAAGGAGTTCCGCGGAATGGGTTGGCCACCTCGATAAGCAGCCCATCTCGCAGAACAGAGAGAACATGGAGAGCCTACCTTATTTACAAAACTAACCTCGTCAGCAGGAACTGCGGCCACTTACATCTCCCGCGGAAAAGGCACTCGGGACAGCACTTGGGTTCGTGAGGCCCATATTTATTCTGACAGGAAAATGCCTGCAAGAATATAACCCCTGAGGGCTGGTAGCCAATGGTAACAACATACAAAATCGATCCTCTGTCCAAGGAATAAAAATAACTTAGCAATAGAATGCACGTTAAAAAAACAGCTGGTTTTCCATTTTGTGACTATTTGGTGTGGCTTAGTGTAGCTGTTCATCCGTACCAGAGACAATTCATTACTTTAGTTGTAGAATCATCCGAGCACTTTGTTTACCAATATCAGACAAAGAAGAAGACAAAAACAATAGCACTTGCAACGCTCGTACCTTCCATCGTTAGAAAAGAAAGAAGCAGCGACAGCATCGGGTAGCGCACACAACGACGCCTGGACCTCGCCCAATGATCCACATAATACAATCCAAGAGCTAAAGCCGGGTTCACACGACAGCCATTTTCTGCTGGCCGACGCCGTCATTATCTCAAACATATTATCAGTAGTAGTGAATTCCTTACACACAATGCGTACGGCAGCCTATCCCTGCCCCAGACGGAAGATAGCAGGGTCTACACGTACATATGCATGGGGAGATATACTGTACCGACTCGCATGCCACGTAGGCTACGTGCGCACGAGACGGTATACGGTACTGAATCACATGTCACATACATGTGCACGAGACGGTACACGCAAATGGTATTACAGCGCTAGTAAAACATACACTACTGCATCACATGCCACATACATGTGTAGGAGTCGATATCGAAGGGTTAAAGCGCTAGACTGGATGGCGACGGCGGAGCACATCGTGTTGCATTTGTGACGGTCACAACACGAACTCTGATGTCCGTAAACCAAGCAGCCGTTGTGAGAAAAGCAGTGCGGGACATTATATTTAGGCGCTTCTCAAGCTGGCTATCAGTTTTTTTTTATCAAAACGAAAAGCTTTGGTGGGCACCTGGGTGAAAGCGACGGCGGTTGAGACTTTCATTTCGAACCATTTATTAAGGAGCAAGCATGAAGAAGTTGTTAGAATAGTTTGAGATTCTTCAACAAAGTACTGTATCATGAACTCCCAAGTCAACTCACCTCTCGAGCCACAGCTGCATCCACACTTTGCGCTCCAGTTCAACAACAGTTATTTAAGATGAGGGTAGCTGCAACAAGTGCATCCAATTCACTGAGTGAATAAATTTTTCTTGTCTCCACACGTGAGATTCAAACCTCCGTACGTCATTAAAGTTAAGGCATGACATTCCTTGTCAACTACCCATTTGAGAATGAGACGCTACGATGGACAGACAAGTCTGCCAAAGACTGGCTACAAGCATTTTCCTTACCATCCTGTAGGAGACTGCAGCGCTTCTAAGCTTGTAAACAACACCTACATATACATTACAATAGGAAGTCTTTACCAAGATCAGGAAACGCATACAAAACTGGTAGCTATGACATCCACCACAAATGACAAGACTACAAAAATAAGCATCACAATAGGGAGATGTTCACATATCGCAGTACACAGCAGAGCGCGGGCTCGTACAGACATCCATTACCATAAGGAGTGGCGATTCATAAGGCTATACTTATACACATTCATTAAGACAGATTTCATTTATAAGTTATATCAACAATTGCTTTATATAACAATGAACTAATTCTCTGGCAAAAGTATACTTAGGCTTTCATTTCTATAATCTAACTCATTATCGAAGATCCTCAAGTTAAGGAGACGTAAAGGTTTCCTGCAGGCGGCCTGCATTTTGGCCACAACGGAGAAGTTGAGGGCGTTGCGCCAGGCGAAGGTGGTGGTGCGGGAGTTGCGGAACGTAGAGTACGCCGTGATGGGCTTCTGGCGCGGGCTTTTCCGCCTTTTAGATCCGCTCGTGGGTTTCTTCTCCGGGCGCTTTTTCACCTCGAGTGTCGTGTGCTCGGCTATAAAATTCTTCACGGATTTGGTGATGGGTAACCCGACGAAATCAAGGATGAGGCTGGCCATCGCTTCCGGCTGCGTGCCTAGATCTTCGTAGCGCACCAGCAGAAACCTATATACAATACNGTGTCGTGTGCTCGGCTATAAAATTCTTCACGGATTTGGTGATGGGTAACCCGACGAAATCAAGGATGAGGCTGGCCATCGCTTCCGGCTGCGTGCCTAGATCTTCGTAGCGCACCAGCAGAAACCTATATACAATACAGGTATTAGTGATACCACAGGGATTATTGCTAATACTACGCGAAGATAGGTTTCGAACGATTGCCTTTGTAGAAGACGCATTCAACACATCAAGAACATCAATGCTGTGTAGTAGCCAGGAAGAGGAGAGTCCGCTGTGGTAAATTTTAGTGTTGCACATGCACAGACTCCAATAGCATAGCTAACCCCTAAACTAATGCAAGATATGGCAAATGCCAAAAAGTAAAGCTTTTGTATTATCTTTTGAATAGAATCTATATATTTGGTTTACAAAGAAGAGTACGATACAGTAGCATCGAACGTGTCATCTCAATAACAAATGCTAATTCATCTCGCCAAACTCCATTTGTTTCATTTATGTTCAAACAGATTATTGTAAAATAAAATTTATGTGGCTAATGTACTGATATCTGTTTGATGGGAACACTCCCCGAGAGCAGCGACTTTGGAACAAAGAATGCAATTTCTCTTTGTCTTGGTTTTGACGGGGGAAGCAAAACACGAAAGTCGCATTCTTTTCGAGCAGTCTTAAAATACACAAAGAAGAAGACTCCTCTATTGCGTCTGAATTGGTGAGTGCCAACCGAAGAGTTTAAGTATTCACTAGCCACGTTATCTGTTGCCAGGAACATGCATGGACCTATGAGCATTTGGTCACGGAGATCTGGACTTCCAAATTTGAAAACAGATTTTGTCCATCACTTTCAGTCTCAAGATACACCAATTTTTTTTTTCTAGTAGTTCATCAGTGCCAATTCTGCAAAACGTTTAATGAGACAATTCGCGGACATTCCAGATAGTGTTTTGAAAACGAGATTGTCCCTGATTAGTAACTAAACAAAACTCGACGCGCGACTTAACATATCCAAAATCAGAATCTTAAATTTAGTAGAGAAATCCTTTATTCACAGCGTCCCCACACTGGATTAACGCGCATGGGTACCTCGCCAAAGTATCATAAGAAGGCGAGTAGAAAAGGAAAGAAGCCAAGTGGGCACGACGTCCCGGAGGCCTAGCTAAGGCCAAGGTAACCTATGTGGTCCTGTGTACACAAAATAAAAGTAACCAAGCACGAAATACTTTACTTCATCTTACATTGTAGCTATTAATTTATTTTTCTGCATAAATTATCTGTGCAAAACCAGCATTCATAATAAGTCATAACTCTTGAGCACTGATGAGAAATCTTAAACAAGCTGCGCATTTAAATTTTAAAAACTATAACTTGTTTCCAATCTTTATCGATTGTTGCTGCAGCTGAAGATAGTTTTATTTACAAGTTAATAGTTTAAATTTTGTTTACTCTGTCTAGAGTTATCGAAAATTTCTGCACAAAAACTCAAATCTTATGGTAAATAATATTATTTCAAAGCTAATGGAGAACGGTGCAACATTCTGCAGTTTATTTCCTTGAAAGGTTGCTTCAACTCGAAGTAGATTGGTTCAGATTCGTTACAATTCTGCATAAGCAAGGTGCATTGGCCTAGCCTTGAAACGCCAAAGGCAAACAGACCCAAACCGTAATGGGGAAATGTGTAAAAACATATTTTTGATAATCAACAATGTAAAAAAGTAATACCTGATTAATACTATTATATTGGTATTATCCCGCTTTTTCCGAATCTAAGACGATCAATAGCGATCTAGGATGAGGAATTCCCTCGGCTTACAGCCGGAACCACGACGTTGGGCACAGAGCAAGAGATGAAAACGAAAAGAGAAGAAGACAGAAGAAAGAAGCGCCCGTGCGGACGGTCCCTTGCGTGGCCTTGCGCAACGGCAAAGGTAAGAGTTCTGCGGAAAAGGTCGGTCATCTCGATCGGCGGCCCACCTCGCGGAACAGAAAACGAAATATAAAGAACCTCCCTAACCTAACAAACTAACCTTTTCAGCAGGAGCTGCGGCCAGCTGCAACACCTCATGCGTAGAAGGCGCTTGGGACACTTGGGTTTCTGAGGCCCAAATTCATTGTGGCAAGGAAAGGGCCAGCCAGAATATACCCCTGAGTGCAGTAATACCTGATTATATCACTTACAGTTTATCTTCGTAAGCGTATAAATTTTCCAGCCCGGGCACCTTGGTTGGAATGAGCAAGCCCCCTGGGGCCCATGAACCCAACTTTACTGAGGGTGTGGTGTTTTCCGAAAAGGCTCATTTCTCTTAATGTACTCGAATGGAAGAAACAGCTCTCGTAGCGAGTAACCAAGCCTGAGTACGACTGGCTTAACCAACTCAGTACCCACTTGTCAGAATATTCCAGGCTAACTAAGTAGCGAACCTTCAAGCAGAGTTAACAAACTCAGGACTCACTTGTCAGGATACTTGGCTTGCAGCTTGGCAGAATACTCCAAGTCAATGAGCAAGTGTTTACAAACAACACTGACGTCGCTGCACACAGCAGCCTGGCACCAGTCCAACTTCATGCGGGAGTGCATGGTGCCTCGCGGATCCCTGATCAGGTGGATCACCTGCAGATCTAAATTGGGATCCTGTAGAAGCTCCTCCACAGGGCGCGTGCCCATCCGTACTGTCTTGATGACGTTGATGGGCATCACCTCGCACACCTGCACAGTAGTGCATTATGCGCAAGGGGACATTTCTTGATAGAGAGAAAAGGAAGACCATGTTCGAAGTCGAATCAGTCTTTCAGAGTTAACAGTTAACCCTTTACCGGGGAAGTGACTAAGAATGGTTACTAACGTAATGCTATTCCTACGGGGGCAGTTTTCAGCCGCCCGATAGAGGGCTGACGTAGCCTGTTGCTTACAGCACTTTATACCGTCTCCTAACGTATCTATTATCGAACGTAGCAAATACCGCGTCTAAATTGTAATTTCAAGTAAGAAACGAAATTGTTAGCTAAAACTCTTTGATTTATATACCGTGGGCGTTGCCGTCCTAATTGACAAAAAGACGGTATGATCTGGTTTGTAGAATGAACAGATTGATTGATAAATGGTATCTAATTAAAATTCTAGTTAAAATATTAGTTATTCAAAAGTTGCGGACAGCACTGAAACCAACCTTGTTGAAGAAGTTGGTGTCGAAGCACATTGCTCGGTTGACGGAGCAGGACTGCCAGTACCTCGTGTTGTGTTTGAACAGGAAAGTCCTGTTGCGAACGTAATCGAAGAATTCGTCCTGCCCCGTCATATTGCAGTTCATAATGCCTCTCAGAAGCTTCATCACCGCTGGCTTAGAGGGTCCATCTTCCAGATGCTGCTTCTGCAGCAGCTGATGAAGCGGTTCAAAACTGTAGAAAGCTCCTGGATACGCGTTAAAAATATCGCCTAAAAACGTCGAGCCGCTCCTCCAAGTGGTCAGAATCAAGATCCGCTTGATTTTGCGTCTATCGACAACGGCGCCGGGAGTGAAACTCAACTCGCCAGGGAAGTTTCTGTACTCGCGACTCACTCGCAAGCTTGCGGCGCTCACGCCCGTCTTTAGGAACTGAGGGTACGAGATGGCCATGGCTTCAGGGTCCATCTTGGGCACATAACGATATTTTTTAGGATTGCTAATGAGGGGTTTCTTTCTGTACTTCATAACAGGGGGATTGGTTGGAACAATGGGAGCTGGTAGAGAATCTCTTTCTTGAAAGTATTGATATTCCAATTTATTACCATTAAAATTAACAATATTAAAGCCATCTAGGTGGTCGCTACTATTGCTAGTTTTCGTTGGCAATGAGCTAGGCCCCAAATCTAAAAGAGCACTGCTATGGTCTCCAGGTAAACCACGTTCGGCATGGCTACCTTTGCTGCTGACTTGAGGGCTGGTAGCAGCAATATTTGATACCCTAGGAGACGACAAGGAGGAGGGCTTAGATCTACCAGCAGACTGTTGGCTAATTGGGGTAGATAACTCAGGTATGGACGCTCCTGACAGCGATGACTGGTCTGCAGCAGAGGCCCGCCATGTTGGTTGGTCTTTGCTGGCGCTGTCGTACGGCCGTTCTGAGTTCAGCTGACGCAACGCAGACGCGCGGCTCACTTCTGTAGGAGGAAATACCAAAGCAGAGGTTAACTTATAGAGTCGCTGTGCTCGCTTGGCTCTCTGAGGCTCATCTAACACAGTTACCTTAACTTACCTATATTCCAATTTATAGCTTCTCTTTGAGTAGCCATGGTGGTTCCAAGAGAAAAAAAAATAGGAGGCATGTACCTAGTCAGACATAAAAACCGGAATCCTGGAAGTTGCATTTCTTATTACAGCTCTAGAGGCAGTTTCACGAGGCGGTATTTTGAGCCCCATGCGTGCTACTTTTTGCCTGAATGCAGTGTTGTGTCCCCTTAAAACTGCAAAAAAAAAAAAAAAAACAGTTTTCTAGTTTGTACAGACTCAAAATTAAAAGAATTATTATTAGAAACATTACCCACAACACTTGCTCAGTCAAGTGACATGATGGTAACGTTTTGTTGAATCACTTGGTTGATTTGGTAGACACACAGCCGCTGTGATTCCACGGTACGGCCACCTGGCAGCAACACTGTGCGGGTTAAGCACCGAAATTACCTCAGTGACGCTTTTACCATGCCGAGGATGTAGAACTCACCGGGCTGCGAGGGAGTGAGAGGCGACCTGCTGCCTCCGAACACCAGCACGAGCAGCAGTGTGCTGCAGGACAGGGTCGCCACCAGCAGTTGCTTGCGTCTCAGCAGCATGTCGGCGTCAGCAGCAGCTGTGCACAGTGACACATATCGTTAGTAGAGTACAAGATAATAATTACTTATAAACATCCTTATTAATTCCTTCGCTACAGGGGTGACGGCCAGAGGCGCAACTGGTGGAAGGGATCCGTTTACATACCCGTCCAGCGAAATGGTTTAGCGATTCACGTCAATATCTGAAAATACAAAATATTTGCGAATGCAAAGATCAAGATAAAAATTTTAAATAATTGTCGTAATCTCCTTCGCTACGGGTATGCAACCTAATCATTTTTATCGGTTGCGGCTACAGCTGTGACCCAACAGCGAATGGCCAACGCGTTACCTACCACTATAGGTAGTCTTCGATATGGGCTCGCTCCTTTCCTTTGGTTGAAGGAGTTTTATTATTTAGGTCCGAAACTGTTACTCTCAAGTACTCAATATATGTCCTGATGACTCAAGCATAATATCTTCCGTACCTGGATATACGTAAATGAGTTGAACGTAAATGATATACTGCGTAGAACAAAGAGGACGAGGATGGCTACACGAAGGAAGGACTAATACCTGCACAACAAACTATCGGCTCACATACTGCACATGCCACAATTAACTCAACATGTTATACGAACTAGCAAATCAACAGGCTCAATGCTAGCGGATATTAGCACGAACATGTAGCATAGGTCATGAGTCAGAGCGAGAAACTGCGACACTTGTAGAGAATGAGGATGGCATCAGGCTCGTGTACTTTATCCATCGCGACCAAATATGAAGTACAGAAATATGTATCTCATGAAGTTTATATAAAGATTAGCAGTAAAAATGACACAGTAAGGGAAAATGGCTCAGGATCTTTAAGATAAATGTAAATCAAAAGCAACAACAAGCAAGAAAGACGAAGAAAAAACACGTGATAACGAAGAGATGCTATAGTAGATAGAAGTACAATTGAAAGCATATAGAGAAAAAAGATAACTTCAGAATAGCGCAGTAGTTCCTCGAGTTGAAACAAGAGATTAGTTACAGATATAATTATTTATACGCGATAACTACTACATCAATAACACGATACCTACTGAAATAGGGTATAGTTATATCAAGACATTATACGGTTATGAGAAAGGCGCAGAAAAAAAATAAATGATCAAGTCATAACAATAGTTAAAACAAGAAACAGAGCACCAGTAGATAGATACGATACCGCAAAGAGCAACTATATCATGTTCATGACAAGAGGTACTTCCAACCTGAACAATTCGAGTTATTCGGCGCACTTCATTACCTACTGGGTTAGCAGTTCACCTTGAAGTAAAATGTCCACCAACATTGCGAAACGTCGGTACACTGGAGTTTTTGTAACAAGAGGAAACTTATTTTTCACCGCTCTATTTGCAATGTCTGCTGATTTCTACATGTGGCCTTCAGAGTGTCACGCTCGCATGACTCGGAATAGTATTAGCTTCATTAAACATTTCAATTGTGGCACAAGGACAGTTGAACTGATGATATGTTGATTTTCTTCTCTTATTATGGCACAGATAGCTTGGAACTGTACTAATATATTTATGAAATATTAATATAGCAATAGTTTAAGCTTATACCGACCCATGCCAATTATTACCGCCCCAAAAGAGGTCATGTTTTTATCAGGGTTTGTCTACTTGTCTGTGTCTTTGTTAGGAACATAGCACATAAAATGATGTGGTCAAATCTTCATGCAATTGAAAGGAACTTTTAAGAATGTCATGAATGACGAACAGATAATTGAATTTTAGCGCTGATCAGACAGTTCGTTTGTCTCTTTGTCTATCATACTGTGTTTGGAATGAGAACAGCAAGTAGGAAAGAAAAACGGAGCAAAGCATCATCGTGCGAGTACGAAACTGTAGGAAAGCACCGTGGGCATGAAGGAGACAAGTCCTAAAGGGCAAGCCAAGGCTAAGATTACCTATGAGCATCCCTATCGGGCGCTGCTCTACAATAGATAGGATATGAGCGAATGTGTGTGCTGTGTAAAACTAAAAATATAATAATTATACAACCCAATTCTTTGGGTCATTCATGACATCCTCTGCCTCTTGATTGGCAACAACCATTCATGACATCCTCTGCCTCTTGATTGGCAACAACCAGTAAGAACTACTATAATTGAATGCACTAAAAAAAATCTCGTGACACTACCGGGAGCAAACGATAAATTGGTACTGCTTTGAAATAATATATATTTTTATTTTCTACGTAAAACCGGTGACTTTTCTGTTCAAAATAAAAAATTTAGCAATTTAGCATTTTACGTTCATGAATCAACAGCTGTTTAGCGTATAAAATTTCTGAAGGTAGGGAATTTAATTTTTGAAATGTCATCGACAACTTTCCAGCGCATATAGGTAGGTAGGTAAGTGAGCATCCGAAACTAAAGTCAAAGCATATGTAGGATGCGCAGCTTTTCGCACTGTTGCAAGCTTAACCCTGTAGTGCCTCAATTAAACATCATTTTTCGTAGGAATAACACTACATGTAGTGTCAACATATGAGTACAGTGGGCACGAAAGGTGTAAAAGCTGGAGAAGGCGCCGAATGAAAAGCTCACAGTCTGTGAAGCGATTTTTCACTACGCACTCTTCGCTTCTTGTCGGCTTAAAAAAGGTCAGTCAGGGCCAATGCATCAAAGTCGATGGCATCATTGGCATAAAGCCGCGATGTTAGCAAAATGACCACATCCAGAGCTGTCGGAATCGATCTGAAAATGAAGTCTAATGTAAGGAGGCGCCGGAACATCCCATTAGCCATTAGCAAAGAGAGGAGCCTCTTGCTGCTTATCCTCCCGAAGAACCGTGAGTTGTTCGTTTCTCGTTCACGAGAAAAAAAAATTGTTATCGGTGAAATGCGTAATCGAAGAAACAGCAGCATAATTGCCTCGAATATATCTGTTCTATCTATCATGCAGAATAAAAATCTAGCTTATTAATGTGCAGCTTAATAATTCCATGCACAGTTACCATAGCGCTGTACAATTCGGTAACTACATTTCTACAATTAAATTCCTTGCCTCCAGCCATTTAAACTGTTAATGACTGTTGATTCACAAACGTAAAATGCTATGTTTTTATTTAAAAAGAAAAAAAAGTAAAAAGTCATAGACCTCACCTGGAAGAAAAGAAAATTATAAATTACAAACAGTCCCAATTTATCGTTTACACAAAGTAGAGGTTAGTCAACCGAGTGTCAGTATTTAATTAACATCACGGAGCCAATTGATTCTAACCTGAACAAAGTCTTAATTGGCATACAAGTTTTCGCCGAATTTCCCAATCTGACATAGAACTTATCACGGTTGAATATCGCATCCATGCAGCCTACACGCTGAGTATTCATGAAGTTCAATATGTTAGATAGGAACTACACCGCTAGCTGAGAGATGATCCACCTCACAGATCTTCTCGTGTCTCGAGCCAACCTGCTGTCTGCGCCGAAACGCACGTATATAGAGCACAGACGCAGTAGCACGCCTACGGTTGTCGCACGAATGAATATGGTTAGGAGCAGTGCGTAGGTAATACCACGGCGTACAGCAGCCAACGCGTCAACAGCCTTCGTTGCAAGCGATGGATCACGGATCTGTGGGACCAGTCGGGAAGGGCCCTAGTGCTCATATATTATTATATAAATATAATGGTTAGGATTTAGGTAAATTTCAATCGGTGTATAGGATACAAGTTTCACTTCGCGGGCATTGAAGTTACAGTGTATACAAAAGCTATCAAATTGGTAGAGTCAATCGAAAAAACATCAAACATTTGCTCATCAACTCCTTATCTCACCATTGTGGCCACAATCGTTGCAGCTGTTCGATGTACTTCCCGAAGTAGATCGTTTCATGGAACTTTTTCGTTCTTTAAATAAATCGATCGAAAACACAATATTGCTTGATCGTAAGAAACATCTTACGTACACACTCAAAGAAGAAATAATTTTTTGATAGCATAGTGAAAACTCTAAAATTTGTACAAAATAGATCGGCAGTTTTCCCTAGCTAAAAGATACGTGGCTAATAAACTGGCTATGTTGTTCAGTCATGCGTTATGGGGTTGACATGAAGAATACAGGCACACGCTATCTATATACGGTACCTATACTTGAAATTTGAGAATAACATTAATCTTTCGATGCCCGTCAAAATACGGTAGCTACAGAACATGTACAATAATTAACCTATTCGCGTTGCCACATGGACTCCGTGATAGTAAGGTTGCTGCAGAAACGTCCAGTATAATTCTTATGCGTTTGCATCCTTTGTCAAACCTAAGTGTTCGGCAAATATAAGAACTAGCAAAAATCCCATAGTGCAAGAGCTGCAGTTCACAGAACGAACAAATATATTTTTCTCACAGCAGAAGTTTTCACACCCTGAACACTGCGCGGTATCTAGATTCTAGAGCATTGGGAAGACTGTGCGGGATATATAATGCAACATCGGGAACACATGGAGCACCACGCGCGAGCGGGAAAGGGAAGCACTCCCGCTATCTGGGCACACCCGCGACCACTTAGGCACGCAGGCCAAGCCGAAAGTGGAGCGGCGTCTCACGAGAGACTGTCGTCACCCACTTCCCCGTAACGAGACTGGCGGCAGGGTAGTGAGCCTTGGGCGGAAGGCTGCTCTTGAAAATGGGGATGATGGTAATACATCGTTGTATATGCGATTCTCATACCTCTGAATTTTGCATTATTAACACCCGCGAGCGAAGAGAGGTGATACTGTTTTCATTTACGGTTCGGTTGTATGTCTATTAGTCTATCCACCCAAAAAGAGGCAGAAGGAGTTGAGCCATCATCACAATGTATTTCATGCAGTGGTAGGTTGACCGAGATGTGGAAAATGCCCAAAAATTATAGTTAGCTGGCCATCAAAAATGGCAGCGTTGGATTTGTGTTTTTATATTGAGTTGTTTGTGCCGCAGTTTCCACGACACATTCGATCTCACAAAGGATGAAAGAAGGGATGAACAGAAACGTGGAACCCATGCATGAGGGTGTTCCACACAGAAGCAACGCGCATGGGGACCGAAAGTCGGAAAAAACAGAAGAACAGAGGAAAGTAACATCAGTAAAAGTATGAAAGCGAAAGGAAGCAATGTGGGCACGAAGGAAAGACGTCTAGAAAGCCCAGATAAGGCTATGATACCATAGAGGGTCCCCCTGGGAGCGCTGCTCCCCATAATAGAGGATGACCGAACCTACTGAACATAACCCTATGATAACCAGCGCTAAATCGTACTGAAGCAGCGATCGACACAGCATAGTATCCAAAGTATCTAGTATTCCGACGTACATATATATAGGTACAACACCAAGAAATCGGCCAGAAGGCAGTAGTAATCTAGTCTCCCAGATTTACCACCTCACCCCCCATAAAGTGTGATACAAGCAGTGAGGCTCGGTACGTCCGGCGTAGGATGAACACAATAGACGATCCAACGTTCAGTGACGTTATTTCTCTCGATTCGGCCACGCGCACTGCCTCGGGCAGGGAAACACAAGGCGCGAAGCATCTCAAAAACACGGAAAAGGAAAAGAAGAGAAGACAACAAAATGGCACTCGTTTGGACGGCCCCTTCCGTGGCCCTTCGCACGGGAAACGACTTTTCTGAGTGTAGGTACTCAAAGCTAGACCGCATGCTGCATGTAACAGGGCTATTGTACTGTCGGCTAGTTCGTCTCTCTTTTCAAAATACAGATGTGGCATGCAGAGCGGATAAAAGATTAAAGAAGATTTCGATCTTAGCCCAGACTAGTAACTGCATTTTTGACAAGTGCAAAAAGTTCTGGTACATTTAGATTGATAGGCGCTTCTTCTTTAGGGAAAGCTCAGGCAGGCTGCATGGAGGTCACATATTATCATTATATATAATTTAACTTCCCTGATCTAGCACAAATCAACTGTTTTGAGAGAGGAAAAGGAAGCGACAGACAGTATGCCGCCAATGGAAGCTACTTTACGCAGCTGCTGCGTCTCTGTCAACTCCAATACTGCCGATACAGTACTTCCAAGAATTGGTATTGGTTTCTCAAATGCAGCTTTCAGATTCACGGCTTTTTCAGAAAATATCCGGGACCGGAACCAAACTATGGCCGCTTCTAAACTACGCTACGCCCTTGGTGTCATGTTTCCTGGGGTATGAAACAAAATATTGTTATATACGGTCAATGGAGGGTAGTTGTCAAAAATTTCACATCGAGACACTGCCAAGTTTCTTAGCATTGACGGATATCCGTTGAACTGCAGACAGCGCTGCCGTGAACAAAAGCTGCAGCTGTTTCGCAGGTTAAATGTTTGGACTATAATAAAATTTCGGATCACAGCAGCAAATCGAAGGGTCAATACCGTGCAACCATCCTTTTGGAAGTCTGGAGGAGAAACGTTAATTGGAGACACGATCATCAAGGTAGAGCTAAAATGTTCACGATTTAAACGTTTTATTTTAACTTCGATCAGGTAGATGGAGCCGTAGTCTTGCTGTACCCTTCTTGGAGACTTTAGTCCTTTCCGTCTTCCTGCATGGGGTTCGGTAAATATACAATCCTTCAAGTTAGGCACCCGTTTAATATATGTAGCTAATAAATCGATGCATCTGAAGCTAACTACAGTATGCCTACGTTTACGACACTGGGGCCCACCGTTTGACTTTTCTAACTGGAAAGAATCAGAGACAAACAAGGTGTGAGGGCGCTACATTATTCATATACCGACATGGCGCGCCATGGAACAGAACCATATGATCAAGACTTTAAACTCCAGGAAAATCACCAAATTCGGCATCGCTGAATAGGCTGGGAATGGTGACTAGCACAGTTTCATAAGCCGCAACCACTACAGAAAGAAAGCATGTGGTATAATAATAACAACGTAGGTTATTATACCATGAAAGAAAGAGTGAGAACATCGCACTGAAACAGGGCGCTGCGCGTCCGACACAGCAGAAGGAAGCGAAAATATGCAGCGTGATAGGGTTTGGCGCCGTGCGGTGAACATCCAACAGCTGTCTGCACAATGCGTCTGCAGCGACAAAAAGCGTGTCATCTCGGACAAGAATGACACGTTTTCTTTTGTATCGAACTAGCGAGAGCAGAACATCTAGGCAGTTCTCGATACGAAGCGCAGAAGCCCCAGGGCTAATTTCAAATTTCTAAGAAGGAGCAAGACGGCAATTTCCTTTCTTGATCTGGTAGAGCTACTTCTTTTTATGGAGAAGATATACTGTATATCCCGCTTTATCCCACTGCACCACATGGTATCACCATCTTTTAGTAATTTTACAATAATACTAACCAAAAGAACTGCAGACTTTACATCAAAATTCATCCACCGACGGTATAACAAAAAGTATGACAAAGAATATCACACATTTGTGTTGCCTTTCATAATTTGTTTAAAATTAAAATTAAAACAATATAAATAACTACCTAAGTCTGCTAAAACCGTCGTTGCGAGAACACCAAACAAATGGCGACTACATACAAAAAGAGAAAAGATCAGAAATAATATTAAAATATCTTTCGTAAAGTTCATATGTTGAAAAAAACTGTTAAGCTTGTGCATTCAACAGGTCGAAACCTTTATTACGCGAAGCAGTATCCCCTTCCCTTAGTGCTGCCATACACATTCACGGAGGCAACAAATGATAGTGCTGCTCCTCCAAAGAGTGGTGGAATATTCGTACACCAAAGGATTAATTGCTTCAAAGGCAGCCTCAGTCTCAAACTATGGAGTTTGAGAGACATCAAACAAGTCCAGGGGACTACTTACGATGAAACATTAAACATTTGGCCTCACCAAGAAACTTTAGCCTATAAGTTATACTGGTGATCGTAACACCTTTTGGCAGTCGAAATGGTCTTACCAGTTCGTTACATTGATCCCTGCCCAAAACATTACTGCGCCACCACCTTGTTAACGCCGAAAGTGACGAGACGAAAGACTCCATGAAGTAGCCCCGCTTTGGCTTATCTAATGTAGCTAGCGGTCATCCAATAAAAACAGTGACGAAAGTTTGCCTTCGTGCATGTTTTAACCAAGGCGATGCGCTTCTAGGATATGTTCAGGATGAGCGTGGCGACGGGATTTACACTCTTTACCACCGATACGAGAGCCCTTCACCGGGTATTTATGGATACAGGTACACCAGGTGTTTTTGGCTGCATGTGCTAGCTCAGCATCTTCAAATATTGCAGTATAGGTTTCTTAAGGATAGCTTTGTACCTGCTAACTTAATAGCCAGATATCCCTGTGGTCTATGTATCTTCTCTTCCCTTCGATATAACTAGCACACACAGCATCAATCGACTTGAAAATTTATAGATATATTATTGATGGCGGAAACAATTATGAAGCTCATTTCCATACTGTATAATTACTGACACTATAATTCGATAATAACGAACTAGCAATAAAGCGTGACAACCAGCTTGTACATATATTCTACAGAGCACACCAGAAAGTCCACCATGAACAAAAACTTCCAAAGAGCAAATTTACAATGGTAAAGAGAATTAAGTTTGACTCATGCATATGCGTACGTACATACATAAAGTACTCATTAGGTAAGCTCTAAACAGGTTCCGTGATGCATTAGTGTTCGTCAACAACTCTGGTTGCAGCTAACTCGTAAACGTCTGGCCAGATTTGCTGGATTTTCCCCATCTTAGTTAATTTTCTCTAATTTAACAACCGAAAAGAGGGCTGCAGATACGCAGAACTTTCACAAACTACAATACTTGTGGAAATATGAAAATTCAATGTAATTCACTGTCTTAGCTTCAAAATTTACATAAAAATAATTATGAAGTAATCCTGTAAGTGTAACCTCACACTTTTCCATAACATCCATGATGGTGAGGGCGTACAAAAACGTCTCACTGTGCACGTCTAACTAACATAGGATTGTAGAAACGTAACTACACAGTCAACCTCGCACCACCCGAACGTCGCAATTTGTCCCCTTGACACTAGCGCGGCACTGAGGGATTTTCACAAAAAACTGGCAACCATCCGACGCAGGGCTGATCATCAGTGACTACAGCAATGACGTCAGCTCTATTGCTAGTGAAGGATACCCTTGTAATAAGTGGCCCACGTCGAAGTATGTGTTAGCTTAGTTAAGAATAGGATACGATAGGTTCGGTACTTCGGTTTATAGGATAGGCGGCTACATGGGATACCACAATTTAGTCAGCAGGGCTGTGGGACTGTGAGAGGGAAGGCTTTACCCTGGTAGTGTGTTCAGGGCACACTTGGCTATGCTTGGAAATAAGGCAGATTTTATTAATGCAGAACTTGTAAACATATCTTGTGTGACTCTAATTCATTCTAGTTTGTGTTATGAACAAGTCTGCACTAGTTTCAAGATATATATTTCAGTAAAAACACCCTAATTTAATTAAAGGGGAGAAGAAATAATTTAGAATTTGTAAAGAGCCTTAAACCCTCTAAGCTGGACATACCGAGGTCAACGGGCCACATAAGAGTACCTACTATGTTCTATACCAGTAACACCGCAATGACGTACGCTCTTTAGCTAGTAACGGCAACAGCTCATAAAGAGCCGGAGCGTAAGTCCCGGTGGCTCTCAGCTAGGGAATGGCCCTGCTAATCCGTCAGCTATCTAATCTAACGAGGTGTACATATGGTGGCTACGTACTATCCGTAGTACACCTGCTGCGCTTTGATCTCATTACGTACTAGCCCGAGAATTTCGTAATTTTCTTCCAACGCTTCCTGTGCAAGTTTTGACGCCGTTTCTCAATTTCACTACGAAGTACTGAAACGATGCGACTTAGCAAATACTGCAACTGCCTCTAACAACGCACCTGGACGTCCCAAGCGAGCTTCAACATCAATGCCGGGACGAGACCAGCACTTTGCTTGTCCCTCTATGCCTACCACAATCCAATGTCAGTACAAACGGCAAGTACGGCAGGCAGGTGAGACTTGACTGCAGTTTGCCTGCGTCCGCAAGAGCGGCAAAGCCTGTTAAAGATGCAATCAGTTCAACATAGGACGAGTATTTAAGGCATGTGCGACGGATGGATTACTGCTATACAGGCACAACAGATAGACGCGGCACAGGTACACAAGAGTTCGGATCGCTTCGTTAGGGAATCGACTCACGTATTCGTCCTGGCCTGAATTACAAAGATGCTGCACCGAGGCTGCCAACCTGCCGCTCCAGCAAAAGACTTGACTGCAGTTTCGCTGGGCCGATGTTTTGAAAGCACAAACACAGACGAGGAAAGTGGACTGACTTGCACTGCATACACGAAGGGGCCTATATATAGCTGCTCTCCATGCAATGACTGCATTTGAAGAAGCGTTTGATTCACTCTAGTATCTCCAGGTAGTCATGAGACAGGGCACGAACCTCAGACTGCAGTCAGCGCAGAGTAAACATCAAGTGAAACCTGCTGCACGCGACGGGCTCTAGCTCCACAGCAGAGCTGCAGCTATTGTGCGTTCCAAATTTGTAGCTTGACTTGGCCTAGAATTGTTTACATCTCATGCCGTGCGGAAACCGAGTAGCTGTAGTGCAAATGACAGCGAGACTCACAACTGTTAGCCTATGAATATTGCTTGGAAGTAAATGCTACCTACTGCGTTGTACAATATGTAACGAAAGTAGGTAGGGGTATCAGAGAATTGACAACTGCTGAGTACATGAATAGCCTAATACGAGAATATGAGGCAGGCATAGCCAGGTCGCTATAAAGAGATAGGAGATGTGTTAAGAGGGCAATGAACCAAACGATAACAAAACGCTAATGAAATGGTACTAAAAGTTGCGCGCATAAATATAGGTACTATAGGAAACCTAAAAATGGGGATTCAGCGTAAAAAAAACAGCGGTCGTAAAGTAATACCATAATGGTACTCGAAGTTTTTTATCTATCGTATATATAGTTATACTGTGGGAGCTCTAAATAAAGGGATCGAGTGTAAAAAAATTTTAGCCTCATTTGACTACGAGGCTGTAATTTCCAGGGATATAACAAACGCGTTATTTTTATACTAACTTGTTGCAATATCTACATAAAGTTTCTATATAAAACCGCGCCAAGCTAGGTACACTTAATATTTAGTGAATTGATCAGTTATCTTCAACGTTGTACATTGAAATATTTTTTGCACTAAAATAGCAACAAGCTCTGCCGTCAGACGCGAAACTAGACGAATTGAATGAGGAGCAGCTGACGATTCAATGAGGAAGGAAAGTATAGTAGCTACCTACGATGATAGAAACGGGGAACCTATGCACGGGGTGTCACCACACTGCATGGAACCACATGCCTGGGTACAGTGTGGAGTATAGGGCCAGGTATCCGAAAACAAAATGAAAATTTGTTTGCCAATTCGATAGTATATTGTCAATTCAGAAAATGGAACGGAAAGACTGCAATCTCGCGCAGGTCAGCGCCTTCATCGTATAGTTTGTATTACAGTACAAACTCAAGCCAGAGACCGACTGTAAGAGGGCGCAGCAAGAACGCGTGACATTTCGAGCAACAGTAACTCTGCGATCCAAGACTAGCGTTGCGTTTTAAAAATTTCAACTCAGGGATTCTCTCGAAAGATCACTTTCTTTGTGGCTCATCCTACAAGTGTTCTCGATTTCAATTGGATATCTACCTGTGAGGGTTAGCGCCTCTTTTCTATAGATTCTCTTAATTATGCAAACCTCTTCGGATGACAGTCTGTGGGTCGCCAAGAGTAACTGTGAGATAAAGGTAAAATCAACCTGACCGCACACCCGAACTGGTGAAACTCACAAGCACTGGCTCGTGCTGCATACCTATATATACAAACTGGCCCAAGAGGAGTGTATGGCTGTAGTAGACCAAAGATCATCAAGAGCTAAGGTGTAAACGATGGAAGGCCTCCGAACCCTCCCCCCTCCGGCCATTCCAATTCCTGGTTAGGGACAGTACCCCTGCAGCGGCAACCGAGCACTTCAGCAGATGCTGACCGAACGCATCAAGAGGTCGCCTGTCTGGCAGCGACCTTGAGACGACCCGTAATATCGTCGGTAGCAACTACTGTCAGGTTGCCCTGTTACGGCGTGTTAAAATATTTTTCGTCATACATATATATAATTAATTGATTGATATGTGACATATTTATACATGCATAATTGATTGGAAAGTGTATATATATAATATATGAAATGAATGACATAAAAGGTTATACATGACGCCATAATTATTGGGAGGCGAGCCACCCCCCCCCCC
>LQNS02278094.1:4794253-4805364 GCA_001587735.2 Parhyale hawaiensis | reverse complement strand
TTACGCGCTCACAGGACACGTGTTCCTCTCGCACCTCAGTCGGTGGACGGCTTATGCTTATATCACAGAAAAGAGGCAAATGGTCAGATAGCGCAGTATAGGGCCCTACCTTACAGTTTGCAATACAATTTTCAATATGCTCCTGTGGATGTTGTAGGTATTAGGCCGTAATTTCGGGTAAGTTGGACTATATTCGGGATTAATGTCGAGTAGGTTAGGCGAGGCAAGGACTGTTTTTTATTCTTCATTTATTCTACCGCGATGTGTACACCCTTCCAGACACACACTGGAGAACCTGTGGACAGCCACTAAAACAGAACTTCGGCCCACCACAAGATTCTCAGAAAGCCCCTGAGGCAAACGACAGGCATTGGCCCAACATGTACGGAGACGGGTTAACGCCAGAGAAGAGGTTTCGGAACAGTTTTTTTTTTTTATTTGTGGATGATATGCTCCTGAAATAGAAGTTCCATATACAACCGTTACAGGTCTTAAAATGTTATACAAATGAAACCCAAAATTTTTTTTAATGTTGTCGAAGCACGAAAACTAGCTACTAAAATATATGGTAGGTAGAAAGCAAGAAAAAAATTAAAATGTGCTCATGTTAGCGCAAAAAAGAGGTCCAACTGTTTGACACAATGTTCAAAACCGTCCATGTTTACCTCGATGTACTCGTAGGATTATATTTGTTTGAATTTCTGAAATCAGGTCCGAGATCCGTTTTTGCAGCTTTTTCCCAGCCATATCTAACCCTATTTTTCCAAGTTCATTTTCTTTGATAGAAAACATTCAAGCATTTCATATTAATAGCAGTAAACGCTCTTGAGTTCCAACAGTGCAAGTCAAACTATTAGTTATTTACTGTACAGAAAAGAGTGACATATATGCTTAAACTATTATCACTGACGTAGGGAGAGAATTCTATTGATTACGGCTGGAATTTAAATTTATAAGTAGATATGTTGAACATGGCGACACCATACGTGCTGACAACCAGCAGCGGCGCCCTGCAGCGTGGCTGCTGGCTCTCTTTTGCACCAGGAGAACGCTATATATATTGTGCGCGTTTGATGGATTTGCGCGATCGATCGATCGCGCTGCGCTATCGGTGGATGTTGTAGGTATTAGGCCGTAATTTCGGGTAAGTTGGACTATATTCGGGATTAATGTCGAGTAGGTTAGGCGAGGCAAGGACTGTTTTTTATTCTTCATTTTAAAATTTGAACGATCCACCGATTGCGCAGCGCGATCGATCGCGTAAATCCATCAAACGCGCACAACATATACAATTACTCAACGGATCCACAACGCTACAACCCACAACATTTTGGCTTTGGAAGCTTGAGTCTAAGTCGGTGAAAATTGGCCAATTTGTTAAGAAAATGTGTCGGAGTTGATTATTTTTTTAATCCTAGGAGTCGGAAACTGGAAGAACCCACGAGTCGGACACTGACTTGGCCCATCCGACTCAAGAACCCTGGTTAAACGTGTAGTATTTCGTACTATAGTCAAACCAGCGTAAGGAGTCCGTTGGGCGTGGCTAAAAAAAGCAACGTAACTTTGCCAAATCTCACTTATAAGCACGTGGTATGACTTATCTCAATCGATAAAATTATTATTTATATTCGAAAACTTAAAATGCATTATTCAATAGAGTACATTTAGCACTGCTGCGTTCAATTCAGTCCCGCCTCTTAAGGACTGCTTTCACTGGTTTGACTATAATAACCGATTTCTTGGTCCTGAATGGGAAGAATAGTTGAAGGTATATCATTTTGGTCTCAATTGCTATAGCGCATACCAAGCGTAGGTAATCTGCAGATAATTAAAGGACGCACCCAATAACAACGATGCACATCAAAGTTCGGACACCCTAACCTCATGCCTCTCCAGCGTTTGAAGTTCCCGATACATTAAATGGTCGCAATAGCTCGAGCATTTGTTATGTGTGTAATCCGCAAATAGCGATCGCACCCACCCCATTTAAATGATACAATCCTGATTTCGAACGTCGTAACTTGAAACCGTATAAGCTCCAAGGAATAATTTCTGCACCTGACGCTTTCACGTATGTCGTATAATATCCGGTATAGCTTGAACTCCTCTCACGTGCAAACTAAACTAAGCGGTTTTCTAAAACGCGAGAAACCGATAATTTCAGTACACCACACACAAAAAGCTATAACAAATTTCAAAAGGCACTCGCTGTGGTTGCACAAGGATATATGCCTCGTCAGGTGAAACTGAATTCACTCACTCGCTCTCTAGTCGGTGATAAAATAAAACTCAAAGAACAGAATAGCAAAGAAAAACGAAAACATAGTGATAGTTTGAGGTATATACAATTGTTAAAACCGCTTCACAATAGGCTGCCTAGGAACTCCACATGTGTTTTCGCTTCGCTCAAAGAAAAATTATTTTCTTAGTTTTACCACCTCACCCACGTCAATCAAAGAAAACTTAAGACGAGAAACCAAGTAAATTTTCCGACGCCTAAAATGTTCTGGCGCGGACGTATGCCTCGCGGATCACCAGTATCGCCAGCATTAACCAACCAGTATGCTTCTGAAAGTTATAAATTGATCACCGCACGTTTTACGTGAGAAGGGCACAATAGCGTCAAACAGCCTTATAACAGAGACGAAGATCGCCTTGCTCAGCTTCGCGGCAGCTGCCAAGTCTCTCTGTACCGGAAAGTGGTCCAACAGCATGACGGTATTTTCAAAGAAAACAGCATGACTGGGCCTAAGCTCGCGCTGGCCACAGACGGACGGCCCTGGTTACCGGCGACCAGCCGCACTATAGCGTCCGTGTCGTCACAGGCCTGGGATATCATATTATCACACTCTTTAAGTCCGGCCCACATTATCGATCTTTTGAGCGAAAATTGTGACTTTTGTTTGCCCGCGATCACAAAAACACTTTGCATAACAGCGAATTTTGGCGCGTTTATGATTGCTACGATGTTGGAAAACTGTGAACACGATCATTTGTAAAATTGGCATCAGTGTAGATTGGCGTTGTTATAGGTGCAAAATGTGATGGGATTAATTGTGCATTTTATGGATGAAAGCGTCAATTTTAACTGAAAGCGACGCTCGTTGTTATTTTTCAGCGCGTAATTCGCGGACATACTTGTTTACACACTGCTCTCGTTCAACTCTGGGTGATCGCAAGCAGTGATCCCTACTAGTCTGGACGAGTTTCAGAAGAGCTTTTCTTCCTGTTCACGTTCTGTAGTGACTGTGATCGACGCTGCGATCGATAGTGTGATCGTGGCCTTAGTATATTTTTATCTTCCTAACGGGGTTTCGCCTTGTTCCCAAAGAGAGGAAGAAACAAGGTGAATGTACATAGTCATGAAAACAAGAACCTCCCGAAATCAGAGAAGCATATACGAAAAAAAGATAGGTTATAGTAAGAGTACAAAAATAAAAAGAAATACCAAAGTCAGTACGAACAGAAAGGCGCCCGGAAAGCCTAACTAACGCCGATGACTAGTACGATAGCACGTAAGCCGTACCTACGAAATTGGGTTGAATCCTCGTTACAAAGGCTAAGTAGTAACCGAAGATATCTCGTGTTATTGTTATGGCATAATATTGGGAATTGCTACCATTACTTACGATGGGCCCAAGCTGTAGCTATGTCACAGCTACAGGCTACAGCCACTTTTCGATTGAAGTCTCCAGAACCCTATCATGGACTGAAATATGGGTCAAAATTTTTACACATAGGTACCGCATACTTCTGGTCTAACGAACGAATGGAGTATGTTGCAGCTGTTTTTGGAGGGATCTAACATCACCCAACGCTCCTGCAGCTCATCCATGCTCGCTGCCTCCTTTCCTGATGCGCCGAACCCTGCTTTAATGGTTGGAGGTCGTTTAGCCGGGGTCTTAATTGACTCAATAAATGGCTTGTCTTGACGCCTTCTGCATGGCGATAACACGCATTACAGACATGCACTAGTCTAGAAATGCGATAGAACGAGACGTTTCTTCCTAGCCGAGTTAGGTACGTCCCACTTTATTAAGCATAAACAGAAGGACTGGAATCAAAACAGTGCTCCACGCAGCTGTACTGTCAGCAATGAGAACAGTGATGATTTCGTCCTGACTTCACCAAAGTTCCAAATCAATGCACACGATCGATACATCGTAACTTGAAGGAAATACATATACAACAATGATTAATACAGCCAACCATGGTTAATTACAACAGAAGCAAAATTGAGTCGAACAGAAAGCGTAACGTAGTTTATAATTTATCGCGAAAACTTAGCTACCCTTACGAGTGTCACTAGGCCGTAAGTAGAGACTCCATTCGCTTCACAGGTACTCTGCACGTCACGTACGATGGCCTCAAGGCCTCACGTGCGGCGACTTTTTCTCAAGTTTTCCTCATTACCAAAGACATCCAAAAATACAAGAGCCCCAGACATAAAATAGAGCATCAAAACAAAGACAGTGTTAAACTAATGCATATATGAATAGCTTGTTTACTAGTGGCCGCGAAGTCGAGAAATAAAGGAAAAAATTACTTCAAGGAAACATTTTCTTCGCAATACCTGCTACTCTTAGAAATATCTTGCTCGTTTCCAACGCATATCTGCTCAATTTGCGCACCAGGAGCTCAGAACAAAATATAAAAAACAGAAAAAATAAAGCTATTGTTGTGAGAAGGAACAACTTCGGCAGCCATGCTACGCTATGAAGTACGTACTTTAAACTACATCAATGCATTGATTCAATTAAATCATTTAGACGAACGACCCATCTGCCGTGAAGAAAATGAATTTATCTTATGTAGCTAATACTAATCGGCAAGGAGAGAACAAACAAATAAAGCCGACACCCAACAAAATGTGTATCGTTATCTGCAGTGATCCAGTGAAATATTACTCTATACTCGGGACGATAAATTTAAAACCTATTGAAAATTGAATAACATAGCTACTATTTTACACGGATAAACTACAAAACTTTTCTACTGAAGCTTACCGTTGGTAAAGATAAAAGATATAGAAGACAAACAATATTTGTCTCATTACTCTAAGTAAAAAATCCCATTCTATGCACTTGAGATGCTCACAAACTACTGGTAATCAGAAATTTAAGATCAGGTGGTACAAAAGTCTAAATGTAATTAAATTTATAGATTTTACCTCAATGAGAGGTTGTCCCTCGCGATGTAAAGCTGTCACTAAGCTCAAGGCCAACAAAATACCTTCTTTCGAAAGTAGTCAGATAGTTGAGTGGCAAAAGCAATGTTTGTTACAGCGTGCAATTGCCGCTGAGGTCAAACGCAGCAAAACTGATTTGAAACTTCCTGAAAGACCCAGATAGTTGTGGAACAGTGCAATCTGGGGGTATACGAAAAAAATCACCAGTATTGGGAACCTGTAGGGTTGTCCGTTATGATAGGGAACGATCTTCTCGATAGATTAAGGCACCCACTGCCATGGTGCTGATTTCAGTCCAATAACCATTAGACGACACCTGAGGCAAAAGTTTGCCAAAAATAAAAAGCGTCTACAAAACTCGTCTATCCACGTCATAGGTACAGTGGGCCATTTCAGAGACTGGTCCCCGTAATAACCCACCTGACGCCTCCATTAGTTCTAACCCGCATGGTTGGAGGGACAGATATAATTAGAGGCTACTTTATAAGTATGTAATGGCACTTATTTGTTCTTTGAATGACTTCACCATTTTCATTCTTGTAATTAAACAATTATTTTTTATGTCTCCTTAATTGTATCCACGCAACACCCGGCCCCTAATTGGGCAATCACTGGCTTAAAGATTGCCAAAGAACATCAAACATGGGACGTCAAAAACTGGTAAGAGTTTTGTTCTGTAATGAAAAAAGTAATAATCTAGACGGTCCGGCGGCTTCCAACGTTACTGGTACTACGAAGACTTGCCCCTGAGACGTTTTCCACGCGGCACAGTGGCGGAGGTTCCGTCATGGTGTGGGGCGTCCAGAGGCGCACTGGAACTGGAGGTTGCACAGGGACGTCCAACAGCTGCCGGTCGTAGTGACATGTTGCAGAGAGCATCCATTTCGACGGAGGTCCCTCGTTTGTGTGATGGTTGGCACTCCCAATAGGATAATACAGCAATCCACAATGCTTGCCTGACCAAAACTTTCTTTTTAGGATAATGCTGTCCCTTTGCTCCGTGATCTAGCTTGCTCTTCAAATTTGAATTCGATAAAGAACTTTTGGGGATGGATAGTAAGGAAAGTTTACAGAAACAGACAATATTAGACACTAAATAACCTTCGTGATGCCATCTTCACCGCTGGGAATAATATTTCCGTAACCCTGCAGTAAACCCTCATTTCAAGTATGAAGTAAAGAATTTTTTACGTCATAAACAAGAATGGAAGGATAACTCATTACTAACTTCACTATAAATAGGTAGTTTATCCAGATTTTGACATAATAGGTCTTATATTTTTGAACAGCTGGTAAGCACCTCAATTACTCAAAAAGAACCTTCTAATTAAATTAACTAGAGAGAAATTGATTCTCTTCGTCCTTTATTTTTACCAATTAATTAAAATTTAGTTCGAAATTTTTAAAGTGAATAGATAAAAAACAGTATATTTAACTTCTTCAACCAGTGCTGAAGTTATGATTGGGAATGTTTGTACTCGAATATCTGTAGTCTAGATCAATTAGAGTAACCAAGAGTATAAAACGAAATATTTGTACATGGCTATATAGTATATATGCATGGTTATGATGCACAGTTTACTAAAGAGTGTGAGGGCAAAATCCCAACAGTTAAGAAAATACGTATCACGAGAAATCTGTGACAGCCGAACTGTTAAGCAAATTTGCTATAGGCTGTGCCAAACGAAAGAGCATTCGAATATTTTTATCTAACAAAACAGGCTTCATCACCAAGAAAACAAATAGGGCAAGTAGTGCATATATATTATGTATTGCAGAAATGCGCCGAATCAATACACTGCATGGGTAATGGGGTATCACAGATCGCTCATGGGAATAGCTTTCGGGGCAGTACAGGAAGTCCTCAATTTAGGCAACCCCTATTCTACGAAATGTTTTACTTACGTTGAAAATTTTGACTTCAAGGTACTCGATACATGTTTTCTTGAATCAAGAGAGCACATACCGGTATCAAGTACTTGGAAGTAAAAGTTTTCATACAAAATGAAAAAGATCCCAAAACGAGGGTGGCCAAAATCGAGGACTTCCTCTAACGGAAAAACTTATCACGACGGACAGGAGGAAAAACAAAACAGGAAAGATATCGGGCACAGAAAAAAATGTGTCCAAACGGCGGACAAAGGGTGTTGGAACCTATAGCCCAATGACACACGGTGGTGGACTCTGCATAAAGCATGAGCTGCACAACCCAAGCATATATATGGCCTACAGATCTGTGGTGCCATTGGCTGCTGCATTCGCGACCTCCAATACTATCAAAAGCTTGAATTTTATTGTATTTTCTATGTAGCAAAGCGAAGGAAATATAAAACGAAACATCTATTAGAAAACTTAGTCACTTCTAAAGGCTACGCAACCTCCAAGCAATATTTTATGACCCACAGGTTGGGAACCCCTGGCCTAGCTCCTGTCGATTTTACTTATATCAGCCGGCGGGATGAAAGCACCTCACGGTAAAAATTTATGAGGGACGGACTGAGGGTTCGCCCAAACTTTCTTAGCACCGTAATACTAATTCCTTTAATTTCTTAATATTTAAACCAAGAAGAATTAAGGCTCTGACGGCTTTCCACGAAGAAGGAAATATAAGAACTAACATATGAGTTCTAATTCATAAGCAGGCATGAATTGGCTGCATGAGCAGAATGGTGGAACTGACATACGACATACCGCGGTCCAAGGGAGCACAAGAATGCACCCGTGTACCGAGAAAACCCCGCAGCTTGAAAATACTTAGGAAGTCATTAAGGGTAAAAGAAGAAGACCTTGGCAGAGGAGAAGCAGTGTCTCGAGTGTTGGGGAGGTGTAGCAGGAGTCCGTTGCAGGAACTTACGCAACACATCGGCCGTGTCCTCAGCCCCACAGAACTGGACCCTGCATGGCGCATCAAGCTTCATCGAGTCTCTTATTAATATTTCATCCACGAAGCTTCACGTAGTCACCTAAAGCCGGAATTACTGCAGAACTGTTAATCTCAGAGACATGAACTTTAGCTCAGAAAAGAAAAAACTTCGTCATAGCAAAACGGGCTATAGACCCATGGACTCTTATATATCCTTTGGCTAACCTTGAGGCTAAACAAGTCACCCATTTACGTACAAGTAGTTCCAACGCTAAATTTTTAATTTTTTCCGTATCAGCATCTACGACCCCATAAATTTCGCCTAATGACTTCAATTTCATAACAGAAACAAGACCAAAACGCATAATTCTTCCCCCTTATACCAGGCGGCTGAAGAAAGCTTTCGCAGAAACCGCATTGTGGAAGTGATCTTGTATGGTCACTTTCTTGGCTTTCTTGGCAAAGGGTAAAGCAGTTCAAACCGAAAGAAAAAGTAAGAAGTCGAGATTCAGAAAGACACCCAGTACTTAATATTATAAAATAGACAAATAATAAAAAAAACCTTACGTCATTCGCAAAAGATGGCAATCCATAAAGGCCCTGTGTTTTTCAACAATAAACATCAAAATAGCAAATAGCATTAAGGTTCTATTGAGACAAGCCAATCTCATTGGTTTCAGTTTGTCAGGAACTTACTTCAGCTATCAGCGTCGGTTTCACATTAGCATTCCCAAATCGAATAGCTATAGGACGGCCTGAAACTTAATGGTGGGGATTATGGTTACACCGACTTCTTGTTATATGCGAATGGTGAATTCGCTCTTACGCGACTGGAAAAATGTGACCCCTGAAGCTGAGAAAAGTCGCTCTAATGCGATTTGCTATTGTGCGTGAGAAGCAATGGCACAGTACGGTATCTTGGTTTTTCTCTTGTTTATAGGCTATTTTTCATACCGACTGTGGGAACAGACCGTTACTGTTGTATATTGTTATGCTTTAGTACAGTATTAATATATAAAAGTTCAAGCTTTATAGCTACTTTTTTTAGAGTAGGAGGAGGGGGGAGGGTAAAATGGGTTATAGACCGTAACCACCTTTATCTAATGTTGCCAGATTCAATATATGCGAATTCAGTTGATGCAAAGTTCTCGGGACCCTCACGTTCGCATATATAACGAGAACCATATGTATTATTTTATTTTTAGATTTAGCCTCCCTAACCGCAGAGTACACCGTGATCCAATGGCAGGAAACAAGAAGGTAAATATGGCATGTCGAAAGAAACGCGGAGCCCACGCACGAAGAATTAATCAACGCGCATGGTAACAGCAAGTCGAGAAAGAAGTGGAAGAACAGAAGAAAGCATCATCAGTTGTAGTATGAGAATGGAAGAAGCCAAGTGCTAAATGGAATGGAGCAGGGATGACTCTGAGGCCGTCTCGACAATGCTTCAATGCAACTGTGGCAATTGATGATTTCCTCACTCGTACGAAGAATTAATTACCGTCGTGTGCCGGCAGCAACTAAGACTAATAACAGCAACAATAGTGCGGTAATAGCAACCTCTATTTGAAGGGTCCCTTTTTTTTTCACACGATCTGCCCATAGAACCAACATTTCTGGGCACCACGGCACAGATTTTGTCAGATCTTTAGAAAAATAATGGTTATAAAGTGGAACCAGTGGAAATTTCACAGAACAAAAGCAATGTTTTACAGTGATGTCTTAACCCGTATCGTTCAAATTTCCCCCTATCTAATACTGAAGGAAACTGTGGAATTCTACAGAAAAAAAAATTATGTCTCAGTTATGATGCCCTCAAACCGTATCATGCATACGAAGGTTGAAAAATGTTCCAAGTGAGGCAGAGAATCTTCTACCTAAAAGACCTGCGAGCAGTAGTAGTTTAAATCTGAATTTGACTCCCTCTCCTATAGATCCCTTCCTTCTCAGGTCGTACCCAGGATATTTTGAGGAAGCCCTATTATCCTATCTAATACTGATGAAAGCTTCACGGTCGTACTAAGTAACTAACCAAAGAAGGGACAAGCATAAATATAATATTAATAGTAAGATTATCGAGGGGATTTCACGACCCAAAAATGGATTGGTTGAGCGATGTTCAGCTCTACGCTTTATAGCGCCGGGTCGCATTCCGCAACCTAAGGCTCAGAGCACTTTGTGAATGATGTGCGCTGTTCCATGCAGAGCGCTTTTCTGGAGGGTTCCTGGGTGGAAATGGCCGCACTTCAGCTCTCGCAGGGCAGTCTTTAGATTCTTGGACATTGCCCCCAGAGTTCCGATGACCACTGGAACGACGTCCACCTTCATCTGCAACAGTCTCTGGAGTTCGATGGCCAGGTCACGGTACTTTTCCTTCTTCGCCGCTTCCTTGTCCACGATTCTGGAGTCGAAGGGGATGAAATGTCGATCAGTTTGGCCGACTTCTCCTGTTTGTCTTTTATGACGATGTCCGGTCGGTTGGCGTGAAATACTCTATCACTTTCCATCCTCTTGTCCCAGTAGATCTGCACGGCTTCGTTTTCAACCACTGGCGCGGGTTCGTGCTCGTACCACCTCTCACTGACCGGGAAGTTATGGATCCGCAGGAGGGTCCAGTGAAGGTGTTGGGCAACTTTATCGTGCCTGCGCTTGTACTCCTTTTGCGCTAACACTCCGCATTCGCTTATCACGTGGTTGATGGTTTCATCCGAGCTCCTGCACATTCTACAGGTACTAGGGACGTTTCTCTTGTCGATCTTGTTTTGGATGTACCTGGATCTAAGGGCTTGCTCTTGAGCAGCCAGGATGGTGCCTTCTGTTTCCTGTTTCAGCTCACCCCTCAGAAGCCAGTTCCAAGAGTCTGGTATGATTTTGTCCTGAACAGCTTCGAGGTACTGGCCGGACATCTTCATGCTCTTCCATTTGTTAGTTCAATCGAGGCGTCGTCGCTGTTTGAACTGGTCAGCCGTTTCAGTCTCTTTCAGCAACTTCACCTCGATTAAGCAGCGTGCCCACGGGTCGTCGCTCTCTCTGAAGTGTTGGGAGAGAGCGCGTTTT
>LQNS02278094.1:4775276-4794075 GCA_001587735.2 Parhyale hawaiensis | reverse complement strand
CGAGGCGTCGTCGCTGTTTGAACTGGTCAGCCGTTTCAGTCTCTTTCAGCAACTTCACCTCGATTAAGCAGCGTGCCCACGGGTCGTCGCTCTCTCTGAAGTGTTGGGAGAGAGCGCGTTTTTCCGCTTCAACGCAGTTCTCGATGTTGATGAGGCCACGGCCCCCCCTTTCTTCTGTTGAGATAAAGTCTGTCAACGCACGATCTTGGGTGCAGTGCTCGAAAGATGGTCAGGAGCTTCCTGGTTTTGATGTCCATGTCGGTGCAGTCCTTCTTAGTCCAGTTAATAATGCCAGCAGAATATCGGACTACGGGGACGGCCCAGGTGTTGATGACCTTGATGGTGTTTGCCCCATTGAGGTGTGATTTCAGGATGAGCCGGAGTCGGGTGAGGTACTCCTTCCGAATGGAATCTTTCATTGTTCTGTGGAGAATGGTACTTGTAACCTGTCTCCTCGATATCCTTGATGGTACCTTCTTCGATGGTGATTCCCTCGGACGCAGTAACCTCTCCCCTTTCGATGTTAAAGACTCCGCACTTACTGATGCCGAACTGCATTTTGATCTGTTGAGAGTATTGATGGAGTATGGTAAGGAGCTGCTCTACTTGGTCCTTTGATTTAGCACAGAGCTTGAGATCGTCCATGTAAAGCAGGTGGTTCAGCTTCATGGTACGACTGTAGTTGTAGCCCTGGCCGGCCTTGTTCAGGGAAGATTATTATTAGAATCCTAGTTTAACAACCGCAGCAGCTAGCTGGGATATAGATAGTAAGATAGTAGTTTTTGCTTCAAGAGCGTAACTAAGACTAAAATGTCAAATTCATGAGGAAAAACACAAAATTTCAGTCGTTATGGCATTATACCCGTGCCGCCCGCAGCTGTACAGTTAGGTACAATATCTGTAACTTTACTACGAGACGTTGGAGAATACGACCCCAAGTCCTTTATAAACGGAGGGTTAGCTCCTGATACCTACGCTTGTGCCCAGTATGGTAACTAATCGGGTAGTAGGCGAGGAGAGACCGGCGAGTTGATAAGCTTTTAAAAGGCGGAACAGAGTCTCTGTAGCCGCAGCAATGCTGTTTCAAATAAGGAGGCAGGAATAGAGTGTAGGTCAAGAGAAACGGAGAACTCGCGCCCGGAACAACACGCACTGCGCATCGGAACAGCAAGTCGGGAAAGAATAGGAAGAATAAATAAGCTGAAGTAGCTTGAAGTATGCTTGCAACCGGGCGTACCGTCACGAGCGAAAGAGGTAAACCATTGATGTCATGACTATCTAGCGATTAATCATAACCCTTCAAATACTAATAGAATTTGTGCTGCATTTCTATCACTGAAGACGGTGACAACCTCTCCAGTACCCAGTCGAGAACTTTTACACATTTTTAGGTCAGTCCAATGAGAACCTCAAAAGAACTCCAGCAAAAGCGCAGTTTCAGTGAGTCCAGCAAGTGCTGAACTCGAAACCAGAACAATTACACCAACACAGCTCGGGCGCTCCCTATAGGCAACAGCGGGTGTCGGTCGCCGGGAGTGGATGGTAGAGGTGTTGTGGCTGCGGGTCACAGCCACAACCCATAAACGGCGATGCATTGTTACCCTGGCGCTGCGATGTCGAGACATCATCAATGCAGTATTCTGGCATACGGTTCTGTGACCCCACGTTTGTGCAGTTAGTGATAGTCAAAATACTGTTGAAATTCCTGTAAGAATAACAAGGTTGCTTTCCAAGCAGAGCTTGTTTGCCAAGAGAAAGTACCACATCAGAGATCAATTTCCATGTGATTACCTCCGACGTTTATCTGTCACCAAGATAACTTAGAAAGTTACGGACACATCATTACGAAATTTATGGGGTTTGTCTGACGCGTTAAGAGCAACAGATTATCAACTTTTGTTGAAGATCCGTTCAACCGCTTGTTCATTAGTATTTTTTTTTCTGAGTACCATAACTCAAAGGTTATGAACGGATATTTAAGAAATTGAACCAAGCTGTAGGTTATATTACGATGAGTAAATTGTCAAATTTTTGTGATGATCTGCTGGTTCGTTTGTCTGTCTGTGTTTGACTTTAGGTTTGTTAACAAAATAACTCAAAAAATTATGAAAAAAATCTTTATAAAATTTACAGCAATCGTTAGAAATGTTAAAAGACAAATGATCAAATTTTAGTAATGATCGGTAAGTCTGTTTGTGTGTTCGACTGATGTTTGTCAAGCATACCGTAACTCCGAAAGTTGCAAACGGATCTTCAAGAAAATAACAAAAGCAGTTATTACTGTATTATCAAACGGCACAAATGATCATATTTTTCTACTGATAAAAAGGCAATCATCGTATCAGAATCAATGTGAATTTTTGTTAACGCTGCCTTCAATGCCTTAATTGCTTGGCGGCGGTATGACATAATTAAACGAGTTCTCCAAGCCAACAAAACGGCTGGAACCAAGAAAAAAAAGGATTTTGTTAGTTAATTAGTAAGTTTCCGCGTATGTATCGATCGTTTTGGAGGTTTAATTAAGGCTGGATCACCTGGAAGTCAGTCAGTGACAGCGCTCTCCCTCAATTCGATCAGCGGCCGAATGCCTCGCTGGGTCTCTTTGAATGACAGAAAAGTGCGCTGCTTTTTTCTTCGTTCCAGTGCATTTCAAATTTGACGGCATACCCCTGAGCTTTATACTAGTAACACTTGCTACGCCAACTGCGGGGGTGAAGACAAAAGTTTCACTGAATCTCTTCGAAGAACGCGGACGCACAGATGATAAAACACGTTCAATTGAACGTCGTGCGAGCCCCCCTCAAGACACTTTCAAGGAAACCGTATCAAATAATTATTTCTTTATGCCAACATATAATATTTAAAACTGAATACTCAAGAATTATGAATAAATACCTTATATCAATATATTTAAGCGAAAACAATAGTTTGAATCATGGGTAATTCGCATAAGTATTGTTCAGCACATCTTATTGTGTCATCAGTGAGTTCATAGTTGCATAGATGGTATAGTTTTCATATTGCACAAGGCAACAATTTTTTTTGTTTGTATTTCCACGTGTTTAAGAACTACTCCTGAGTCGCCATTGCAATGGACGCTGATATTAAAGCTGCAACTGTAATTTCGCTAGCACGGCGGGATTTTAGGTATTCGCACTTAATATTCTCGTAAGAATAGAATTATATGATACGTCTGGTAATACTTCCAGTAGGCGTTCTGCAGGAATAGCACTGATGAAGTGCCGAGAAGAAACAGGACGTGATTCCTTGAAAATGGGACGCGATAGACTAAAACGGTACCTAGTCAGATTTGAAATCACAAAGTGGAACTGATGAGAGTATCCAGTTGAAAAATTCTAGCAACAAATTATTTGTTCCGCTGCGTTATAATTATATAGGTACTTAGGTCGTTTAAAGTCCCCCTAGACACAACTATGAAGTTTCAAGAGACGAAAAAAGTGATATATAGTACATCGATAGCAAAGTGGAACTCTACACGAGGGTGGATCAATGCACATAGGAACAGCAAATCAGGAAAAGACAAAGAAGAACAGAACAAACCATCATCAGTAGGAGTTGGGGAAACCATCTGCCATCGTCCTATTAGAAGAGTGCAAAATTTGGCTGATTTTGTTGGTCGTTAGCCAGTGGGCAGTGTGACGTCACGAAAAATGCTAAACAGATAAATTTATACCGGCGTCTAGTGCCTAATATCTTTTTGTGCTCCAGCAATAGACTTTGGCCACAGCACCATGTCGGTGCCAGGCCCTGTGTTACGTCTTCCCGTTATGCAGCCACTACGTGATCCCAAACGTGATTAATTTACACCGGTGTCTAGGGCATAATATCCTTTCGTGCTTCAGCAATAGACTTTGGCCGCAGCACCATGTCGGCGTAGGCCAATCGTTGCGTCTCCCGTTCTGCAGGTGTTTAGGGTAAGGGGCCCAAAGGATACGCACTGGCCCAACAATGGAGACGCAACTGCGGAGAGGGGGCTGTGCGGCGGCTGGACGTTGTGAGAAATGTCCAATCGTGCATCATTTTTGGTGGGTGTTTAGGAGTCATATTAAGTTTTTTTTTTGTAGGTATTGGACATTTCCTGCAGCATCCGGTCGCTGCACCACAGCCTCCCTACCGCAAGTGCTTCTCCATTGGGCCAGCGCGTCTCCTTGGGGCCACTTACCCTATGTAAGCCGGTTTGTAGCCTAATGTACAGTGGCTGGAGCAGGCATGCGCATAAAAAAGGGAAACGTTGAAGAGGTAGAGTAAGTTTGATCATGTAGATTATATATTCGTACCTTTTGCTCTCCCAGCTATTACCTACAAATGCTGTCATTACTAAGTGATATAAACCAGTTGTTTGCGTACCAAACTATGTTTAAAATACTTCGAAAGTTCAAAGCTTCACGAATAAGTAACAACAAAATTTGCGTAAGATGACGCACTGTATTTAATGATTGTGTGAGGTTTTTTCTCGGAATTTTTCGAACCCTGAACATCAATGTGGGTTCACCTCGACAACAATTAAGAAGATCCAGGGAAAATTTAGATTAGATTAGATTAGATAGGCGGCAGTAGACGAACCAATAGGCCCATTCCCAAAGAGACACCGGAACATACGCCCCGGCACTCTATGAGCTATTGCCATATCCAATTCGCAGAGTGCAGCTGGCCTAAGCGCGGCAGTTGAAAGTGGCCGTAGATTAAGCTGTTACGTTACCAAGAACAGCACTGAATTTCTCATTTCACAATTTATGACCACAACGTATATCTTTGAGTTTGCTTAAAAATTCGACACAATAATAAGAGGCTTGCGAAAGTGCAATCAACCGTGCTTTCCCAGTAAAAGTGGCGGCTCTTCACAGTGCATTTCATATTTGTATCCTAGCGTACGTTGTCGCTCCATATATACTTAAGTTTCTCTGGTGGAGGTCAGCTCTCCCTCCGAACTGTGGAAATTGTTCATTATTATTTCGTTCAAATCAATTATTATTCATCAAAGTTCGATATTCATGTTTAATTTATCATGGCGTCATGATGCTATGCTTTATTTATCCATCTATTGATTGGCATACGATCACCACGCTTAATTAACCCATCGCCCCATAAACAGGTCAAACTAGAGCACTCTGAGAGCGCATACCTCCGCCAAGTGAGCCAACAGTAGCAAAAATTCAAATCGGCTCTGAAACCTAATTTTCTTTGCATAAACTCCAAAATCTAATCATTTGTGCCTTTTTATATTGATAACAGCTTGTTCAATTTTTTTGAAGATCCGTTCATAACTTTTTGAGTTATACTGTTAACAAACGTTATGACNCAACGCGCATGGGAACAGCAAGTCGGGAAAGAAGAAGAAGAACAGATGGAAGAAAGATCAGTATAAGTAACTGGTGAGAAGGAAGCAAAATGGGCACGAAAGACAGACAAGGCGATCGTGTTGACGACCCAACGGGTCACGGGTCGTCCAGTAATATTTAAAACTGAATACTCAAGAATTATGAATAAATACCTTATATCACTATATTTAAGCGAAAACAATGGTTTGAATCATGGGTAATTCGCATAAGTATTGTTCAGCATATCTTATTGTGTCATCACTGAGTTCATAGTTGAATAGATGGTATAGTTTTCATATTGCACAAGACAACAATTTTTTTTTTTTGTATTGCCACGTGTTTAAGAACTTCTCCTGAGTCGCCATTGCAATGGCCGCTGCAACTGTAATTTCGCTAGCACGGCGAGATTTTAGGTATTCGCACTTAATATTCTCGTAAGAATAGCATTATATGATACGTCTGGTAATACTTCCAGTGGGCGTTCTGCAGGAATAGCACTGATGAAGTGCCGAGAAGAAACAGGACGTGATTCCTTGAAAATGGGACGCGATAGACTAAAACGGTACCTAGTCAGATTCGAAATCACAAAGTGGAACTGATGAGAGTTTCCAGTTGAAAAATCCTAGCAACAGTTTATTTTTTCCGCAGCGTTATAATTATATAGGTACTTAGGTCGTTTAAAGTCCCCCTAGACACAATTATGAAGTTTCAAGAGACGAAAAAAAGTGATATATAGTACGTCGATAGCAAAGTGGAACTCTACACGAGGGTGGATCAATGCACATAGGAACAGCAAATCAGGAAAAGACAAAGAAGAACAGAACAAACCATCATCAGTAGTAGTTGGGGAGACCATCTGCCATCGTCCTATTGGAAGAGTGCAAAATTTGGCTGACTTTGTTGGTCGTTAGCCAGTTAGCAGTGTGACGTCACGAAAAAGGCGAAACAGATTTACACCGGTGTCTAGGGCATAATATCCTTTCGTGCTTCAGCAATAGACTTTGGCCGCAGCACCATGTCGGCGTAGGCGTCTCCCGTTTTGCAGGTGTTTAGGGTAAGAGGCCCAAAGGATACGCACTGGCCCAATGGAGACGCAACTGCGGAGAGGGGGCTGTGCGGCGGCTGGACGTTGTGCGATATGTCCAATCGTGCATCATTTTTGGTGAGTGTTTAGGATTCATATTAAGTTTTTTTTATTGTGGGTATTGGACATTTCCTGCAGCATCCGGTCGCTGCACCACAGCCTCCCTACCGCAAGTGCTTCTCCATTGGGTCAGTGCGTCTCCTTGGGGCCACTTACCATATGTAAGCCTGTTTGTAATGTACAGTGGCTGGCGCAGGCATGCGCATAAAAAAAGAGAAACGTTGAAGAGGTAGAGTAAGTTTGATCATGTAGATTATAGATTCGTACCTTTTGATCTCCCAGCTATTACCTACAAATGCTGTCATTACTAAGTGATATAAACCAGTTGTTTGCGTACCAAGCTATGTTTAAAATACTTCGAAAGTTCAAAGCTTCACGAATTAGTAACAACAAAACTTGTGTAAGATGACGCATTGTATTTAATGATTGTGTGAGGTTCTTTCTCGGAATTTTTCGAACCCTGTCCCTCAATGTGGGTTCACCTCGACAACAGTTAAGAAGATCCAGGGAAAATTTAAATTAGATTAGATTAGATAGGCGGCAGTAGACAACCAACAGGCCCATTCCCAAAGAGACACCGGAACATACGCCCCGGCACTCTATGAGCTATTGCCATATCAAATTCGCAGAGTGCAGCTGGCCAAAGCGCGGCAGTTGAAAGTGGCCGTAGATTAAGCTGTTACGTTACCAAGAACAGCACTGAATTTCTCATTTCACAATTTTTGACCACAACGTATATCTTTGAGTTTGCTTAAAAATTCGACACAATAATAAGAGGCTTGGGAAAGTGCAATCAACCGTGCTTTCCCAGTAAAAGTGGCGGCTTTTCACAGTGCATTTCATATTTGTATCCTAGCGTACGTTGTCGCTCCGTATATACTTAAGTTTCTCTGGTGGAGGTCAGCTCTCCCTCCGAACTGTGGAAATTGTTCATTATTATTTCGTTCAAATCAATTATTATTCATCAATGTTCATTATTCATGTTCAATTTATCATGACGTCATGATGCTATGCTTTATTTATTCATCTATTGATTGGCATACGATCACCACGCTTAATTAACCCATCACCCCATAAACAGGTCAAACTAGAGCACTCTGAGAGCGCATACCTCCGCCAAGTGAGCCAACGGTAGCAAAAATTCAAATCGGCTCTGAAACCATAGTTTTCTTTGCATAAACTCCAAAATCTAATCATTTGTGCCTTTTTATATTAATAACAACTTGTTCAATTTTTTTGAAGATCCGTTCATAACTTTTTGAGTTATACTGTTAACAAACGTTATGACAAATATGAGTCAAACATACAAACGAACCAATCGATCTGCACCAAAATTTGATCATTTATGTCTTTTACCAATACTAACAACTCCTATAGATTTTATAAAGATCCATTCATTATTTTTTGAGTTACTGTGCTAACAAGCATAAAATTAAAAACAATGACAAGCGAACGAACAAACAAACGGACCATTACCAAAATTTGGTCATCTACTCTTTGTTATATACCTAACAACTCATATTAATTTTATTAAAATCTATCCATAACTTTTTGAGTTATGGCATCAAGAAAAATTACGGAGATAAACAAACAAACGGATGGACATATCTTCACCAAAAGTTAATCATCTGTTTCTCCTAACATACTTGACAATCCCTGTAAATTTCATCCAAATCGGTTCATAACTTTTTGAGTTATCTTGGTGATAGACAGACAAACACGATGAAAACATAACCTCCTTGGCGGAGGTAATAACGGCAAATAAAATGGTATGTCTACAAGGGGTCAGTAAACTACAGTACAGTTTCAATAGCCTTTTGGTCGTCTACAAGCACCACTCGGATTGTTCCGGCCGCCTGCAGCAGGTATTAGCCATTTCCTAGCCACAGTAAACTGACAAGCGCAGCAATCGTACCTACCTAATCTTGCGACACACACACCGCGTGCATCGGTCGGAGAGACGGTGAGTGTTGACACAGGCCCGCAGACAGACTAGCCGACAACCCTTCACTGCACTCGTGCACAAGTCCCCAACTCTCCAACGCTGACGCAATCCAAGGTAATTCTTGTACACAAAAGAGTCATGTCAGTCGGACATTCTGCAAGCAAAGCTTTCACCGCTAACCCTCGTCATCAAACACTCCGTGACGCCGGCAATTGGTTCTTTAAAAGAAAATCGATGGCATAGTTAGCCCTTTCGCCTCGAGAAACTCGAAGGGCAAGAGCTGGTTAATATCAGCACATTAGATTAACTACAATTGTCCACAATGCATCACCGGAATTTATTGGTAGTTTTTGTACGTTGGTTTGAGCTTCCTGTATACACAACGGGACGTTTTAACGGAGGAAAATGAAAGGGGCACGTACTATAGAGAATGAAAAAAGTAGAACCCAAGCACGCAACACTGCGCAGAAAGCAGCACGTCAGAAAAAAAGGAAGAATAGGCAAAGGTCGGGAGTATAGGCCTATAAGCGGGTAAAAGAAAAAGGCACATTAGTCAGGAAAGAATGTCCTGAAGGCTTATGCTAAGGCTAAGATAAACTGTGATCCCCCTCCCTGGGGTGCACTTCTCTCAAATACAGGATGGGCAAAGCTAGCTAACCTGGGGCCGGATGCACAAACGCCTTGTAGAGTTACGGTAACGTAAACGGTATAGTTCCTTGATGAAGTACCGATATCGCTGCTCAGATTTTGTCACTTTCTTATACTGATCTTCTCAAAGTTATGATCAAAGTGGTTTGAACCTCTAACCGATGCAGACCTAAATAATAGACAAACTCAGATATTAAATCGAAAAGTAAAAGTTCAAGACTTCAGCATTTGCATGGTTGTATTCGCGCCTGCAGCTGTACAGTTAGTTACGATGCTAGTACAAGGCGTTTGAGCATCCGGCCCCTAGCCGCATGGCAGGCCCATCCTACACCTCTCTTCCACCTGAGGTGACGCACAAACAGACCACAGAAAAAATAGTGCATAAATAGATAAGATTTGTTACCTATTCTTCAAGAAGTCTGCGAATAATTCAACAACATTAAGTTAGTAAATATACGAATTCTTGGGTGGCCTATACTTAACGGCTAAAGCAGGCACAGGTAATCAAACTTAATGAACAGAAATACCAAAACTTATATTATTTAACTAGTCTACAGTGAAATCATCACTTCAAATGAAGTTTATTTGTAAACAGGGTTACATGGTCGAAGGACAACACCCACTGCACAGTCAGAATTTGAATAGAATCACCGGTTCCGACTTCAAACGTTTAAATGAGAAATATTTATTCTATATATTTATTGGTTACTTCATGCCATAAATTATATACAAATAATGCAAACTTCCATTGCAAGTGTCAAAAACCTTTATTTAAAGCCCAATCCTTGTAGGTATATATTTTCTTTATAGAGAAGTCGGTCCAAGTATATCGTATTATATACGTACCCAAATGGTGTAATTTATGTAAGATATTGCATACGTTAAACATTTTCGTCAGGGTAATATTTGAAGAAATACATTGGCGCGAACAGAGTCTACTAAATACGTTAGAGTAAGAGTCGGACTCGAGGAATACCAGCAGTTGGAAAAACAGCAAGTCCAGAAGTCGAAGCAGCACCCGATAACTTTTGGTGCCGTAACTATGCCAGTGAAGAACGAGTATCGCATTATTAAAGGGGCTGAATGATGTAAACTAATTTTTTCGCTCGCACCGAACTTCAAAATATGTTTCTACAAGACTTCCACCAACACCCATTTTCCTTTTTACGTGATTCTACAGATTTCATAGAGCACATTGCCAAATGTAATCTGTAAGAAGGTAAGAAAAATCTATGCTAAAAATGCAGTAAAACTAATACAACAATAATTGTTCAAATATAATGCCAAATATGTATACATTTCAACATGTGCCGAAATTACTTCAAAATCATAGGTGAAACCTAGGGCCTCAAAATCAAAGGGGACTCCAATCAAGGTTAACCATATTTACCTTTTACCTATTGGCTTTGCTAGCCCAAGCATATATGACCTCAACTCAGCTTCAAAACTCTAGGAGCCTCCAGCACGCCTTTGCAAGGTTTCTGACAGCTGCTGCAAGGCTTTCTATTTAGACAAGCTGTCAAAACGCATTGTATAGGCTCTGAACAATTCTTCGACTATACATTATAGCTACTCAATGTTTAACGCTTCCATTTTCTCTCAATGTGAACACGAAGCTTTGAAGGAGCCTCATTCGTGGAGTTACCTAAGGCATCTTTGTTCATTTAAAATTCTAAATTCTGGTTTAGTTTCAATGGGTAAATGTTACAGCTTCAACTGAGTCGATCCGACAGAAAAAAAATAAGAAATCTGATACAATCTAAAGGTAGATTTTTACGATTTTAAAATTAACTGCAAAGTCAAACATTTTACTGCATTTGCATCACAGTTTAACATAATTTACACAAAGTAAGCAACAAACACTAAAATTATGTAGGTAGCAAAGGCGTAGCTATAAGATAAAGATAGAGAAGTTCTCCCAGGGGCGCAAGCGCGCAACTGTGCGAAACTCCAAGCAGCTCCGCCACTGTTGTCATTGATAGACGCGCCGAAGAAGTCATAACCTTTGTTAAAGAAAGAAATAACCTTCGATAAATCGTGTAGCAAATAGCTGTGCAGCAAGCCTAGAGCATCATTAGTGCTGCAAGACATCTTCCATTAATCACTGCTTTTGTAAACACATCCATCCCGTCGCCACTCGTCGGCAGCCATCACTCAAATCTCACTTATCACTGTATAGCATCTCGCTGCTTCAAGGCAACAGCTTGGAAATTTTTGGGGGATGTAGACTATCGGAGCTCGTCGGGGATGAGTAACTATGAAGTACTCTCGGAAATTTACCCTAGATGCAGGTTAATTGCAGATTTGCGTGGTTGAGAAGCGACGAAGTACGCTTGGAGCTGCCTTTAAATAGACTAAGACAGGTTACGACAGCGACGGAAATTTGCTCTACACAATACCGAAGACATCAATATGGACGTGTCCAGCGGATGAAGACGATCCACAAGTTACAATGGACTAAGTAATTCTGGGGACAAAAATATACTAGGTCTCTCGCAGGGATGACAAGTCAATCTGTACGGATTTCGAAGTTCAGATGTGACCGGCCAACGCTGAACACTAGTCCAGCATAAGACCCTGCTCTAATCTCCAGCCCACCCTACTGCTGCACTCCTGCAGTCAATATATCATTTTAACACTCTCCAAGTTTAGGAAGAGAATTTCACTCTAGCAGGGCGTCGCTTTTCCCATGCTTTGCCAAATATCTCAAAAGGAAGAGAAGATAATGTATTGTGGAGTCACCAGCAGGTGCAATGGCAAGAAATTCCTTGACGAAAGGAATATAAGCCCTGTGAACACCAAGATGGGATTCCTCGCTACATAGGCCTTTTTCTTATACGAATACAATAGGAAAAAGAACACTTGTTATAACAAAATATCACGGCGTGGTTATCAATAGGGTTTAGTAACGGGACACGCTGCAACTAACGCGAGCAAATCACGGCAACAGAGAGACCGAAAGGTGCACAAGGAAACTCCTCGTTAGGCAGCGGATGGTAGAAGCCACCGAGAGTCTGTCAATTACGTTCATACGGCACCCTTCCTCGACACCGTCCCTTGCATTCCGCGCAGGGTCGACCATAAATCCTGCCTAATATCAGTTGTATTTTTACCGCGACGGGCATGACGAAGCAATTTGAAAGACGCATCAACTGCGGCAAATTTTCGCGGATAGAAGATGAGACACCGCCGCAACTGGGCCCTATAGAGAATCGAAGCTCGGGACGCGCGTCACATCTGAAGCAAAGGAGGCAGTGCGCAGTCAGTAACTGGGAAGCTTCCAGTGAATGAAACTTTATTAGAACAAGCTGTTGCGAGTAAAATGCAGTTAATCCAAATAGCTAACCAAAAATCACCTAAAATGGCACGGAGAGTCTAAAAAAAAGTGTAATTAGTCTTAAAATCGTTGGAGGAACACAAGATTTGGGGACTTCAGAGGCATGAATGCAGTCACAGAAATATATTTTAACTTTAACTTAAGTATACAGGGAACAACAACTAATACCGAGGAGAAGAAGATAGCCCCCTCCCCCGTCACAAGCACTCAGCAGAAATTAAGAAACGGCGAACTGTGCGAAGGAGGCAGAGGGTCATGATCACCAAAAATCGATATGGCTGAGGAAATTTGCTGCAGGAAACAGGAAGACCGCCAAAGCAGCAAACATTTCTTAAGATTGAGCAGAGAATTTTACACCAGCAAGGGAGACAAAGAATGGATGGCGTCCTTGGATCTGTAACGCAATTTAGCAGAACCGAAACGCGGAAGTTGGTTGACATGCAGGGACTTTTGGATAAATTCCGACACTGTTCGTCAAGGAGCGACGGAGGAACGTGACTTAATTGTGTAGATAGTGCGGTCAGTCAAGGTCTGCACAGCAACAGCAGCAACCTTGTCGCTTCCTTTCAGTACTGAGACAGGATATTATACACGGACGATTTATTTGCTAACATTAACTGTGACGCAATCTGCGGCCAGCTTGCTTCTTCCAGTAACTCAAGCGTGACACAATACATCGGTGATGCAACATTTGCTAGCTTCAACTGCAACGCAATTCATTGCTTCTTTAGTTCTCCCCAATAACTGTGGGGAGACATAAAAAACTGACAACAATTATAGGGATATACCAAAGTCGAAGCTTCGGCGTCGGAAGATTGGCTTCGGTCAAAAATTCAGCTTCATCCAAATTTCAGGCTTCGGTATCCTTAGACTTTAGTAAGGTTACAGATGTACAAAAATTAAACAAAAGCTATTTAAAACTATGACAGAATTTTAATAAATATGACTAAAAATAATAATTTGTCGAAGCCAAAGCTTGGGAAAAAATGCCCCTGACTTCGGTCGAGCTTCGGTGCATCCCTAAAGGCAATTTACTGCATGTACATACACTCTATTTTTCTAACCAGAAGTGGCCGCGAGCGGCAGTGGCTACGCGCCACCCTTCCCTCGACGGGTATTAAATATTAACTCATTATCGCATAAAAGAAACCTTAATTTCTACTAAGAATAGCACTGTTACTACCGTCCACAAAAATGGACAGTATGCGCTAATAATGGGTTAACTTATACGACTTGCTGCGTCACTGCATCCTTCCACAACCTGTGACAGGATACAGAACGCTGGCTTTATATTCTTCAGTATCATTATCACAACACTTCGTTTAACCTCCGTAGTAGCTTCGCAAGCGTTCCACCAGAGAAGGCTACGTCCTTTGCTAACACCACAGAACACTTTCAGTTCAGCTTAGAATTTGACTGGATTAAGCAATTCCCAATAGAAAACACTCGAAACCATGCAGTCGACCATGCGAGTTGATGTTTATGTACAACGATCGAAACGGTTTACAGCCGCATGTGAATGCCAACAAATTCCTTTCAAACACTTAAGAGGATATCAGACTCTATGCCAGTGGTTCCAAACCTTTTTTTCCATTGACCGCACACTAGTTTAGTATGGAAAAGTGCGGCGCAGCTGCCACCAGTTACGATTGTTTTTTCCAGTCCAAAGGCGAGTTTTGAGAAACCAAATTATATAAAATAAAATGAATTACATTTCTTGCACATAGCTAGCATTTTTTTATGAAATATGCATACCGGGAAGCGTATCAGTACGAATTACGTCAACATCTCGTTTGAATCGCGTTGATACGTGTATGGAACATTTTAAATAACGTAATACGGTACATTCTGTTTCATCTGACATGAGTGGTTTTTAGCATTTTTGAATCTCATGTTTTGAATCTCAGACCAAAAATTCATGGATTTCACAGGGAATTTCTGAAGAACCAAATACTTATTATAACTAATTGGCCAGTGAGTGGCGGCGCACCGGTTGAGAACCACGTACGGCTCTATGCACTGGTGCTGGGACCCGAGGGTAAAACAGAGTGTTTGTTTTCATTCAAAGAAAATTACACGGCTGTGTATGTAACACGAACAGAACATCATCTGTCTGATACAAGAGCCATCAGTGCTACATTAAAATTCAAATACTTTTAATCTCTGTTCAGATTATCGAATTCACTCTGTCATTTGTGCAGATTGAAATTTCCATTAAACTTTCGTAATCAGAAAGTAGTTTACGTTTAACAAGTGCCGAAATCAGATTAAACCATCCATCTTTAGAGTGCAAAAGCCAAACCTAGTTTTGAATTATCATCTCGGCGTGGTGAAAAGATGACGCCCTCAACTGCAGCACAATAGTTCTTTACTCAATTGCAAGCATATAGTACGGTATCTATAGTGCTGAGCTTCACCTGCCTAGCTAATGATTCACTGACTTCACCTGTATCCAAACTATAAGCCTCTATGTGATGCAGAGCTGACAAAAAATATTGTAGTACTGTTTACCAGGCACACACTAGCAAATACCACGACACAATACAAATAATAGGTAGCTGCTAGGGACAGGAGGCTCTTTAGACAAGGACACATCGTGGGAACTGCACACGTTAGACTGCAGTATTGGCTCCCATGGTCTGGCCTCGCGGTGGTCTGCCAAACGCAAGGATCCACTGCAAGCGTAAGTATGCCGTCAAACGGGACAAACCTGAACACGGGGGTAAAAATTGACCAAAGGCGTCTTGGAAACAATGTAAGAGCTGCTAAAAACACGCAATTACATTTTTGAGACAGAGAAGGGCTCCAGCTGGTACTTCAAGTCAAATTTTCCTTTTGGTTCTGCAGATAAAAGTATCATTAATATTCTCTAGTTCACCACATCCACGTCCATATCTGTCCCACGCGATAACAAATATACATGGCTAGCTCTCATCATAGAGAGCTATAAAAATATTCGAGTTAGAAAGACTTCTAGCATATGCCTCATCGCTAACTTCAACACTACTTTTAGGCAAGCCCAGAGTTAGCATTTCGATGCGCTCCGGGGCAGAACCTGTGCAGAACCTAGAACAGGATACCTTAGGAATCGAACACAGCAATATTCCTTATATAAACAGGAGGTCCTGCGCACAGTTTAATCCGCACACTTTTGGTACGTTTGACTCGTTCACACCATGTGAAACTTTCATATACTGTTATACAGAAGGTCAATTATAATTTATCGACGAAAGAAAACTAGCACAACTATTGATTGAGTAGCCGTTTCTATGCCATAAGCAATCAAACCTCATTTTATTTTACTCCTTTTATTACACAGTTGCGATTTTCTTTTCTCGGAAACGGGGCAAGCTTGACCCGTACAAGCTGTATGAGCCTGACCCATATAAGAAGTCAACTTCTGATGTATGGAAATAAGTTGGCATAACCTTAAACTTGACTAAGTTTCTTTAGCAAGCAATTGTACACGTTGCATGATGTACTCCGATCTTGCTAATACTTCATTTAGCCTGGAACGTCCCTCCCCACCCTAAGCGTTATGTGGGTGCCACTCACTCGAGACGATAAGTAACTGCGCTCGCGTCTTACAGCTCATTGGTACAAACTTCGTGCTTCGCACTCATCTGCTACTGTCCTTCGGAAGGTAGATGGTAGATATACCATAGTAATATGAAACACTTTTAAGAATGCGATTCCTATCCTCCTCACCACGGTTCTTTCTGAATTTGTGATGTGAAGTGTCGGGTGATTGTGCATAACACAGAAAACAATGGTTAGGTTACCTCTTTACTGCATGTGCCGTTTCATGCCGATAAAACTTTAACGAATCTTTAGGCCAGCCTCCTTTTCAACTTGCAAGAATTAACTCGAGCATCGTGCCGTGATTGGCCCCGAGTTGCCAGACGTGCGGTCAGTTACATCCGCCGAGTTGCGGTCGCTGCTCGTCTGCGGGGATTTTATTTCTTCGACGGCCCCAGCGAAGAGAACATTTTTGGCGACGTGATTTATGGCGATGACTAAGGAGGAGCAAGAGGTAATGAAGGTGAGAAGGACGAATAAAAAAAGGCAGAAAAACTACCAAGACGAGTTCGTATCGATCACTGATTACAATTATTTGGAGTAAAATTATATAGGGTTTCCGCCCATGGGTTGTATATATATGCATAGAAGAACCGTGGGTTCAATGTTCTGCTGGGCAATAAATCCCGAGTGTATCAATTCACCAGGTATTCAGTTATCTATGCGGAATAAATTTGCAAAACAAGTGCGGTGGGAACTAATTACCGCAGCGCTATAGCCATTGATGGTTCCATGCAGAGGGCTTTGATGGCGGAGCACGCGGACTGCTGGAAGCGGATAGAAAAGTAGTGTCCGTAGTACCACACTGTGGTGTCTGCTGCACCAGACTGTGGTGAGTGTCCGCTGCACCAGACTGTGGTGAGTGTCCGCTGAACCAGACTGTGGTGAGTGTCCGCTGCACCAGACTGTGGTGAGTGTCCGCTGATCCAGACCGTGGTGAGTGTCCGCTGCACCAGACTGTGGTGAGTGTCCGCTGCACCAGATTGTGGTGAGTGTCCGCTGCTCTAGACCGTGGTGAGTGTCCGCTGCACCAGACTGTGGTGAGTGTCCGCTGCTCCAGACCGNGTGAGTGTCCGCTGCACCAGACTGTGGTGAGTGTCCGCTGCACCAGACTGTGGTGAGTGTCCGCTGCACCAGACTGTGGTGAGTGTCCGCTGCACCAGACTGTGGTGAGTGTCCGCTGCACCAGACTGTGGTGAAAGTCCGCTGTACCAGACTGTGGTGAGTGTCCGCTGTGCCAGACTGTGGTGAATATCCGCTTACCACACTGTGGTACGTCTCCGTTACAAGATTAGCACTCATGCTGCGGTTGCACTGAAATGAAAATTTGTGCGGTCTGGACGACCTTATCCTAGGAGTCACCAGACGGCCATTCACATCTACGGCACCCGCCAGTAAACGCTCGCAGACGTACCTACAGACATCAATTTTGAACACGACGGACGGTGCAATGATGTGGCGCAGCAGCTAGCAGTGTCACTACGAATTCGATCGCCTCAGGATGTCTGCCTCACAGGTTCATGGCTGACAAGGGTACCACAGGCGCCCTTCTGCATGAAAGCCTTCCTGATGAAGAGCAAGCAAGCAGTTAAGCAAGCAAACAAACACGATCCAAAGGCCACAGCGAATCAAGAGTACGGGGAAATGCGTTACATAAGACGTACCGTAGTCATCACTGCCTTCAAAATTGCACTTAGTCAAATTAAAATGCATGAAGATGAACAAGAGACACCATGAGAAGAGGATGCGATTAGATCAAAGAATTACGTATAACTATGGCTATGAGCGCAGATGTATGCTCGTGCCCCCCTCCCTTCGCATACACATTTAGTCCACAGCTAGCCCACGTCGCTCTATCAACAGTACATAGCTCAATGCAGCCAAATGAGTATTCAAAACTAGAACGCCTCGTGGCGTAAGACCATCACCCGCGGTGGGAGCAAGTTTCATCGCCGTCATTTTTTATGGCCAGCTAATCCTAGGTTTCAGGCATGGATCACATCGAGGATAGCCCACCAGACTCCCAACAAAAAATTATGAAGATTGCTCAACTCCTTCGACCACTTATTGGGTGGACAGACAAGTATATATACTTAAATCTTCAACGAAAACATCAACACCTCTCTCACCTATTTCGCGGGTGAAAAATAAAAAGTACACCTCGGAGTACACGGGTTACTCGATTGTAAATTTTCACAGTTCGTAATATCTTTCCGCTTGCTCCAAGAGCCGTTCTCTCTTTCGTTCGGGTCTGTTCGATCTGTCCAAATGATGCCGAGCAACGCTGCAGCATCTTTTTCACAGATCTCCCTATAGCTCCAATATATACTTTTGAAACTCCTAATCTTGCTATGAGCAGCCGCACAGCGCGTCACGTCATCTAACAGTCGTATTAATTTTAAAGTTTCAGTGTATAAAGAGCTTACAGAAAGTGAGCTACAGACATCGCTCCAAACAATCCGGGCGATCTAAAACCACTGCAAGGCGTCCCTCATACATATGCGAGTACAACCGACACGAGCGATGGCTGGCGCCCAAATGGCAACGCTAACAAAAGTGCAGCGCTGCGCTGCCATCCTGGAAATGTCAACGAACACAACAGCAAGACTGCATGCGATCACCAAGCAGTTTAACCTTCGAGCAATGAAGTTCTTTTCTTGGTATACTGACCTTTACGGAGATAGTAAGTGGCCCGGTAATTAAAAAACACTCCAGTTCAGCTGACAACCAGCAGCTATTGGGGACCGTTACGGAGGGAGGGAGTTATGGAGGGAGTTTTATGAAATTTACCTAAGCTGTTGGGTGTA
>LQNS02278094.1:4760574-4773480 GCA_001587735.2 Parhyale hawaiensis | reverse complement strand
GCTGCTAATCTGACAAGAATCCATGAGATTCACTAATAAATAATACGATGTACTTTTGCCTCAAGCATCCGGTTCTGAGGAGGCCTCATGCACGGCTACTGCTGGATTTACAATGGCTATTTTAGGAAGATGATGCCCATCATCGGCTCACGTCAGCTACATTAAGGGACTCTGCACGTGCTGAGCTGTCCTGCAGTCGCAGGTAACGAGGCGTCGTATATATATTCCTTACAAGTTTTCAATATATCCAGAGATTATTTTTTTAATATTTAGCCTACTGTGAAATGAACGCAAGCGTGAGGTGTAGCATCAATTCAAGCCATGAATGGCATAATTAAAGCAAGTTTCTCAAGTACAGTACACCCTCGTTATAGTTTGGAATTTCCAGCTAGTGCAGACTGAAGCACCTACTTACAGGTAACACCAGTATTTGGGACGTACGTAAGTTAATTCTTGTTAATTTTAGATTCTCAAAAAAGTATGAACGGCGATTTCGATGCCATTTTTCACCACAACAGCCTAGTTATTGCGATGTCATTTTTACTACACAAAAGTGTTATTGTAAATACGAATTATGTAGCAGGGCCAGCGGATTGTGCAAGGTCCAAGGCCCTACTACGCGCAATGTCATACCGCGCGACCCGTCGAAAGCAAAGTTTATGTTGCAAGCGACAAAATATATTATGCATTGAAGCCATACTACACGATGTCAACGTAGATACTGTCTTTGTTTCACAAAAAAATTTACAGTTCTGCTGGCATCTCCCGATAGTTTACACTGCACGGCGACCCAAACTAACGTTGAGTCTACGGTGACAATAGTTTATCCACCGCGAGCAAAACGAAGAGCGGTTTGTGGGGGTCTTCGTCCCCTGCAGGTCCACATCCAACAGAAGGTATTCCTTAACTCACTGACACAGACGATGTTGCTTTGCCATATATGATCTCTATGCTTAGAAAACATCTGCAGCATCTGTTAGCGGTAGCATGCATGCTGAAGCGTATCGTACGTCCCGCCCACAGCAAAGCTTCATTTACTCAGGGACGTTATGCATAAATTTATCAGGAGATAAACGCAGATAAAGAGGGGTAATCTCCAATGTAGAACCGCAAAAAAAATCGTTTCGTAGACGTACATATTGTCTACAGTCATTTCATGATGTTTTTCACAGTAGATCCACGAAAGAGACTGCAGTGTTGCTTCGTTGCGGCCAATACTTTTACCATCGCTGGAGGTGAGTCAAGTGTACGATCGTCAATGTTATAACAGCGCATGCGCACCTCGACATGCATTCTTCCGTATTACAAGAGAGGAAGAAGAGACACGCAGAATATGAAAGAGCAAAAAGGACCACTGGTCATGAGAACGCTAAATTGAAAAAATGGAAGAGCAAACCAACCAGTAGGTATATTAGAGAGAGCATATGAACAGGAAAGAGCCAATTCACTATTGAGGAATCAAAGACAACTGCAGCTCTACATGTACAATTTAGCCCCAAGCACCAGCTTGTTTTAGACCCCACAAGTTTCATAATTCCCAATCGAAAATATATTGCTTTGTTTTATTATTTATAGCCTAAAGTTTACGCTTATCATTTTCTGATAGAGTTGTAGTTGAGGCATGTTCACTATTGTTCAGCCCATTAACTTGTCGTTATGTGTGTGTGTGCAGAATATAAGGCTAGGCTGTAGCCAGCACATGTCAATAGAAGAGGTGATCACCATCTACAGGGAATTACTTTTTATTCAGCACCGCCCCGTTCGATCAATGCCAAATGCTACCGTCAAGGCAGGCAGTAAGAAAGTAGTTCGACCGAGCCAATCGGACAATATAAAAACAATTTCATCGGTGGCGGCACGGTGCGTGACCTAAGATTCATGTGTAAGTATGTTTGAGCGCCTATAACTAAATACTACTTACGTTACTCACCCATCCTAGCGAAACGGTGCCTATCCTACTCCCATATCTGTCTCGCCTCTAAAACTTACATTTCACGTTTTTTACGCGTTTATAGGGAAACGTGACTGCCCTCGCCTAACTATTTATCTGACTTTTGGGAGCTAAGCTTACCGTGTACGATTAATAGTTTTCGAGTCACTCAATTTTTGGACTTCGAAAAAGACCAGAGTCTAAATATTAGGGGCGATGCACTTATCAGAACCCCTATTCTAAACTATCCTAAAGCTCACTCATCCATTGGGGGCAGGCCAAATTCTATACCGGCAACAATTCATCAGTAATGCCGTACGAGCGCTCGCCAAAAGGAAATTTCTAAGTAATTATCCGATATAAATCGATACTGCACCAATAGATAAGGGGTAATTGACTACAATTTCCAGATAGGGCAGCACAGCCGAAGTCCGACAGCTAACATGAAGCACCAAATGTAAACATGGAGCACGCACGTGGAGACTTATCGTCGAAGCAGAAGTTAGTTCCAAAAAGCCTTTGTACGCGAAGCTTTATATAATTAACCTGTACTAGATGATCGTATTTTACAGACGACATTCAACTTCCTAAAAAAACATGCAAAACTGCAAAGTGCTCCTAATTAATGAACTCGAACTACTTTTAAATAGTAGAGGATTTTGTGCATCTGTTAACCACTGGCCAATAGATTAAAAAAAAAAGTTCCAGCATCCACAGACAATGCTATATTAGTATAAGGGACACAGCAGTACCTAACTTAATTAAGCAACATCCCTACAGCCCGCTGTAACGAATCAAAAGTGAGGTTATATCGACGACAGTGCGGGGCTTTGAAGACTTGTGTGTCTACGCCCCGCTTGTAAGGTCTGTTCGAGGAGATCAGGGCCTGTCACCCAATTGTGGTTGTGTTTTATCGGAAGCTGTGGGTCTACCAAAGGACTCAAGTTCGTTACAACTATCATTCACGTGCTAGTTCTTTCCACAAACCCATTTTCTATACGTTTCACTGTGAACAACATACCTATCGGGTAGTATAATACAAAATGTGTACCTTGATTGTGTACACAAGTAATGTGTATTGCACAAAGGTCTTGACAGACTCAATAACAGTTAAATGATGCAATAAATAATATGCGGTCGAGTAAATAAGCCGAGAGAAGCGAGCAGCTCACAAATTCGTTTCAATTTTTCATCTTCAGCGTAGCACTAATCAATAGAGCTCCCATGAACATTTACAATACAAGCTCAAAGATTCATTCGAACAGCGGGCAATCGCTACCTTTCCGGCTCAAAGAAAACTAATAGTAACGGACGGGATTGCCAAACGCGCGTCGTCGTGAATCTTTTACCACTAAAACGTCGATAGTGAAGGTTAAAATTTAACCGGCGTGCATAGTTAATAAGAAAGTTCCAGTGAACTCGCAAGTGCCCATGGACGACTCCGGGTCACAAGAACACAAACGTGATGTACGCACCTCCGGACCCACTCAATATTAAATGACCCAATTATAGGCTTTACAGCAAGGCTATACTACAGCCACGATAACATAATGTTGTTCTTCGCCATGCGTCAACTGACGCAACAAATGTCAGGAGTAAGGGCAAGTGAAGCAACAACTGCAAAGGGCGCAGGAGTTCAACGTGACATTCGCAGTTGCAGGTGCGTCATAATTATGCCGGTGATTAATTAGAGCAAAAAGTGGAGCACAAACTGCACTAGGCCCCGCACCAGTGGGGCAATCGCAGTTGCTTGAGCACCAAAAATTGCTGATTAGGCCTACGGCAAGTGGGGCACAAACTGCACAGCAGGGTGGAGCGAAAAAAAAACAAACTTTCGAAATAGTTTTTCCAATGGTGTGATTTTGTTGCCATGTTGTATAGGATTGTGTTAAAAGGGTTTTCCAAAAATCTAGCATCTTGAGGTGCCCCAAGACTGTTGAAAATTCAGAATTTTATACATTTTTATTAATATTTTGGAATTAAATAAGTGCTGGATGGTCCAAACATTCATTTAAACATTTTTTAAAGTTGATTACACGCAACTACACTAAACTAAAGAACGTACTATAAGCTCCATAACAGTAATTAAAAATGTATTAAATTTGCTAAAAAACATATAAATGTTATTAGCATGATACCACCAGAAGATGCTTGAATAGACATTGCAGAGTTGAGTATGTTATTAGTATTGTGAATTATTACAATAATTTTGGTATTGGATGTAGCTTCACAGTTTTTAATTGATATATAGATAATTGCATTTTAGAAATTTTANGGCACCTCAAAATATTCATCTACACTTCTATAATTTTAACATGATTGTTTTGAGGCACTTTGGCAACATAATATCTCTATTGGAAGCCACATTTCAAAAAAAGTTGCAAAACCCCCCCTTTTCACTCCACCCTACTGCACAGGGCCCCGAAGGTAACAGCTCATGGCCCCCAATTGCAACTCGGAGAAACGCGTCCTCGGAAGGTCGCCATATCGAACGTGCTCGACTTGACCGCTTGTAAAGTAGAGGTCTGCACGCGATCTTGGACACTACGCACAGCGGGACAATTACAGTTACGTGTATGTGAATGACCGCTTCTGGAGTACATTAATCAGTTAATTGTGTACTGCGTGTATGTTTTGGAGATTAAATTGATGCTGCTGTGCACACAAAAAAATACCGTGAGCGTAGCAAAAAGGAGTTAACCCAACTTTGCTGAAGATGTTCTACCTTGCCGTAAGGGTTCTTTCTCTCGCAGGAGTGCGATCAAGAATGATGATATTTAACAGGTTAGCGCACGCGGAGGGCCCAAGCTCTCGTACACTCCGGGTAATAAGCTTGTGACGTCACAAGTTACTTGTACGTTGATAAATAGCTATTTTATATTGTTTCTTTATTATCCCATTTGCGTTTTCAGACTGTCCTAGTCTTCAATGTTGCACAGAAATACGTACCAAAGCATCTTCGAACTTTTTCAGCTTTCTGAAGGATATATTTTTGAAAGAGCGTTGACTTGAGGCTTGTAAAAAAGCAGATGAATTGAACCCGGCAAATGCTCGCATGTGTCACAAGAACTTTTGGAGTCAAGTTTGTCGTCTTTAAAATTCAATAAATGAAGTGAGTTTAATCTAGAGTAATAGGTAGGCCTATGTCATTCTGGAGACGGAATCACATGAGTGAATACCAAAATGTTTTCGATTTATTTTGTCTTCTATCAGCGACCTGCTATCCTCCATAATTTCAAACCGCTACAACAAAAATTGGTTCAGGTGCATATAATTAAACGGTGTGATAGAAGAACTTTTTACAACAAAATTTGAGTAACATTCATTAAAGCATCAGAGAATGAAATTTCTGTCCTTCCGGCGAAGTAATATTAAAGCAAAAGTATATAGATTATAGAACGGCTCGGTAAAATTGGAAAAAAATATCAGCTACTATATGCTGCGCGCGGTACAGCAAAATAACAGCAAGTGTCGCGTCCGACTCGCGTTAACTAACTTGCAAAAAAAAAAAAAATTACCTAACCAGCTTCCCACATCTGAACTGCAGTGTCTTGCGGAACGATGTCGTTGAAACTAGTGAATGATAACTTCATTTTTTTCCTATGATACTGTAGTTTTTATGGTTAGCCTAGGAGAAGAGGACTGGATCTGCTAACGACGGCATAGCTTAGGTCCACATCTTACAAACAAGCCGTCCGGCCGGGTGCTTGCCTGTTATGGAAAAACAACGTAAATAATTAAATGTTATGACAATTTGGCTGACAGTATCACATTGATCTTTGCCTTTTCTAAACTGTGGTATTGATTATTCATATCTGAATTATGGTAGACAATGACTATAGGGTCTTCAACAGTGCTGCGAAAAGCCTACGATCGAATGACGTCTTATGACGTCACTGCTCCACCGTACGTCTAGCTCGTGCGTTAACCTGTGCAGTATCATCATCCTTGGAGTATACAATAGGAGAAATATGTGTTGTAGCGAAACAGCACAGCCTGAGTGAGATGAGAGTTAAGGCTCTATGGGAATTAGATGGGAAGAAATTCGAACGTTGAAAATAATGCTCCGGTATCCATGATACCTACAGCGTCGAGCAAATTGGGGACATATATGTGAACCTGAGTTCGTTACATCAACGTGTTCGTACGTTTCAAATCTGATACCGAAAATTTGACGTGACTACGGCGTACATCTATCCTAGCCTACATACTACGCATTAAAACAGAATATCGAATCTTACTCTGAAAAATCCTTTGAAGCGTTGATAACAGAAGAAAACGGGGGTTTAATGGAGTACTAATTTTCTACCGTCATTTTATGACTGCGTGGGTTACTAGTATTCTATACTTCTGCTTGTCCCTTTGTTAGTATGACCGTGATGCTTTTATTAGTATTAGCTAGGGAAAATTAGGGTATCCTTGATACGATCAGGGGGAGAGATCAATAAGGAGTCCAGTTTAAATTGAAGCTGCTACTGCTCGCTGCCGCAGGTCTTACGTTGAAGATTCACTGCCCGACTGGGAATATTTTTCACCCTTCGTATGCATGATACGCGGGTCCCAGGGCATCATAATTGAGGAACAATGCTTTTATGCTGAGGAATTTCTAAAGGTTCCTTGAGCATTAGGTACGGAAAAATTAGAGGCCCTATATAGATACGATTTCGGGAGAGAAAAGCACGAGTCAAATTTTTATTTTTAAGCCGGTAAACTGCTCGCACGTCATAGGCAGAAGATTTGCAGTCTGACTTGGAACATGTTTTCACACTTGGTATGGATGACACGAGTCTGAGATACCACTGAAGAACATGGCTTTTGTTCTGTGGATTTTTACAGGTTCCAGCTAGTTCCAATTATTACTGAAGTCGCCATGAAGATAAATTAAGCTAGCAATTTCCTTATACATTATTGTACTCCTAGTTGGATTCTACCTGGCCAAAGCATTACCCGCCAAAGAGGATAAAACAGAAGGGACATGAAGTAAATGAAACAAGAAACCCGCGCATCATGCGTAAGAGACCAAAGTTGAAGTCGCCTTAATTAATCCTCACTCCAACTAGGGACTCACATGCACAGGTTCGTGCGACAGATAAATACCCGCTATAAAGGAATGAAGCGGCAGATAAATCGCTTCTGCTCGAGGAGTGATGCGATAGATAAATCCTTTTTAGCTCGAAGAGTGGAGAGGCAGATAAATCCTTTCTCCTCTCTAGCTCGAAAAGTGAAGCAGCAGATAAATCCCTTCTAGCTCGAGGAGTGATGCGGCAGATAAATCTCCGCTACAGCTAGCCCCAAGAAGTGCATGGCTGCAGCCGACCACAAGTTGTCTGAGCTGAGGCATTGACGGAAGTCTTTCAACAGCTGTGACCATCCCTACTTCTGGGTACGCCATACCAAGGCCTCTTAAAATACAGGCCTGGGTCGGTACCTCACGAAGATGGTCCGATCGGCACAGTCCCTTGACAAATTTTTAAATGCAACCTGGTATTTTTGGTGCATACTCTGCATATTTCGGTGTTATCTGGATGGAAAACTTAAATTATGGTAATTTTGGAACTTTCAAGTACTTGAAATAGTTTAATCGAGATATGGCAAACATGTGTCGAGTAGGTACCAAAAATAACAGGCTGCGTCTAATAATATGTCCAGGGACTGTACGTGATCGGACCGTTTTTCAGGCCCAGACCCATGTGCAGGCCTGTACTTTAGGAAGCCTTGCCAGTTCTCTCTTTCTGGTGAATTATGAACGGTAGAAATGCTGAAGCTGCTTCGTCGTGCAGCACTATTTCCCCCCTATCTTGAGAAGAGAACGACCGACTTTCGCTGGAATGAGCTGGCTCTAGGGCATAAAATATGGAGAAAGAACATAAAAAGAAGCAAGGAAAAACTCTCAGTAACAGTACAGAAAAATGAAAAAATTAGAACAAAATGAAAGACTGCTTTAACCATTTAATACCACTAATAATACTAGAGTGCGGTGGCTCTAAACTGTTCTAATGTATAATGCATTCGAAGTCAGACACAAACCTGCAGTATAGCCTGCGAAGAGTAGCTTAATACCGACACGTTTTGTTCCGTAGGATATATCACTGTCACTCTACAAACTACACCCCCCCCCAAGTACTGAAAGCCTAACAAGATTACAAGTAAACAAAACAAGCATACAGATCAGAGTGCCAGTATTACATAGATGAAATCAAAAGGAGAACGTGAACAAGTTTATATTTAAAATTAGCTGGTACATAGCAAAAGGACTGGTTTATTAACCAGTCAGCGCGTACAGATACCTACCGATTTTCAATGCGAGGAAGCGCTACCAACAGGAAAAGGCAAGTTCTTTGTATTGTCAGTTGCAGGTAGAATTAATGTGCCGTCTGTACGACACAAAAGTCTTTCGGTTCCACGACGTTTGGCCGCCCTCGACCATCTCCGGTCATCTATTCGATTGACTTCGTTGCTCGGCTCAGTTCCATAGGGTAATATGTTTCTCTCTTCTACATTTTCAAACATGACAAATCTGAAAAAGTCATTTTCACTTTTTAGACCCAAGTTAGTCTAGACAGTTCGCTGTAGGCTAGCGAGTGTTACGGTCGTCACGAGGTTGAATGTTGCGGTAAAGCTATAGGCTTTACCAGCGCACCTCCCATTAACACTCTGCCCCTCGAGATAGCCTACAGCATCCGAGGGCCCATTTCGACGGGAGATCATTGGAAATGATGCTAATAATATTATTAAGGCACTTGCTACGAGCAATTTCAATTTTTGAACTTTCGATAGTTTATTAATATAAAATAACTATTATATCTATTACAGGGTGGGGCATAAATAGTGTTACAAAATAAAACTCGGATTTATCCCACCAAAATAATATATTTAGTCCAACTACAGAAAATGATTAGCAAATACTGATGGAAAAATATAGTATAAGTATTATTCAAAATGTCTCTCTTGAGCCTTCACTACACAACGACGTCTTTAGAGAAATCATCTATGGCAGCACGCGCAACATCAAATGGTATTTTCTCCCAGCATTTGTTCAATTTTATCTTGAAAGCTTCAATATTTTGGCAAGAGTACAGCAGATTTCACTCTCCAGGAGTCACCCCAAAGAATAATCAAGAGCGTTAAGATCAGGTGATGAGGGAGGCCATTCTTCATTGCTACTTCCAGAGGGAATTCGCAGGGAAATTTCCACTTGTTTTTGTCTCTCAAAGGGTCAAGATTAACAAAGAACGTTACATTGAGGACATTCTTAAAGGTGCACTGACCCCGTGCTGTAATTCTGTGTGCCGTGATGAAGTTTGGACTCTCCAACAAGATGGGGCGAGAAGCCACACTGCTCGAGAAACACAGCAGAGGTGTAAAAACAACTGTCCGTCCTGGATTAGCCAAGACGAATGGCCTCCCTCATCACCTGATCTTAACGCTCTTGATTATTCTTTGTGGCGACTCCTGGAGAGTGAAAGTTGCTCTACTCCTTGCCAAAATATTGAAGCTTTCAAGATAAAATTGAACAAATGCTGGGAGAAAATACCCTTAAATATTGCGCGTGCTGTCATAGATGATCTTTCAAAAGACCTCGTTGTGTAGTGAAGGCTCGAGAGAGACATTTTGAATAATACTTATACCATATTGTTGCTTTAGTATTTGCTAATCATTTTCTGTAATTGGACGACGAAATAACTATATTTTTTTGGTGGGATAAATCTGAGTTTTATTTTGTAACAGTATTTATGCTCCACCCTCCATACTGAAATGTTTAAGTCTTCGTCTCCACTACACAGGCGATCTAACAGGAAAATAAAGAAGGGACATACATTATATCGGTAAAATTATTATCTTCCTAGATTAAATCTTCTTACACACAGCATGCACTTCATGTGATCCAAAGGGAGGAAGCAATAAGGGACATACAGTACATATGCCCCGAGAAAGGCGGAAGCCACGCACGAGTGTTCACCATTTACAGACAGGATCAAAGAGCATGGGAACAGCAAGTGGGGAAGAATGAGAAAGAACAATAAAGCATCAACAGCAGGAAACTGAAAGTGGAAGGAAGCAAAGTGGGCAGGAAAGACATATGTCCCGCAGGCCTACAGTAGCTAACACGAACGTAACCTATATGGGGACCTCTGGGTGTGATACTTCCAATAACATAGGATAGGCGAAACTAGCTAACCTAATCCTTACGTCGATAGAAACATGGAACCCATACGAGACGGCGTTCTCACACAGCGGATCAATTACCAGCATGGGGAAAAAGTGCGTGTGGGTACACTGTCCTTCCAGACCAAGGAAAAGCTTTCTTCAGAGCGCTCCGAGTGCAAGACCACGCTTGGCTGAAAGGAACGAAGCGCAAGAGCCTAATACACTGGGCGCTATACATATAAATAGCATGTGGCGACAGAGATCGAGAGCTATGAGCTCAGCAGGCTCTTAAAGCTGCAGTGCTGCAAATTGTGTGGATGGCTGGCGGGCGCGCGTGGAGCGTAGGAGAGAGCCGCTGTAGCGGCTATATGGGAGAACTTGTGTAGCGCTATTTAGAGTTGCCAAAAAAAGGAATAAAAAATTCGAGGTAATAGTAGGAAGAAATTTCACTAGACATGGATGCTGCGTTGATACTTCAGTGCAGACAGCACATTTAACGGTGGAAATCCGGGGACTTGCTCTACAGGAAGGGCGTGAAGAAATCTGAAACGATGTTGCTCTAGTCAATAAAGGCCTAACAGTGCCAACTCGGCATCGATCTTGTTACAGTAAAGATGCAGCTATGGCACTGAAGTTGCTCGAGTGAAGGTCAAGATAAGATAGCAAGAAGAGATGCACACGAGACGATGAACAAAGCGTTATAAAATCACCCTGCCAATATTTGTCTTCGAGCTTACTATAATGTGTGAGAAGACGCCGTGGGTGGTACAGCATCCAGGCAATATCTAAATGCAGCAGCAGTTGTAGACGAGACTGAAAGGGGAAATCGATACCGAAGTGTACTGGATTGAAAAGACGCTATTAGAGAAAGAAGATAAATGATGGTGGAAATGATAACTGATGTTATACCGTTAGTGAAGGTTGATCCCTTTAGTGTCCATGATGACTATTTGGCCATCTTGGCGCTACTCCTATGGAACTACAAAAGTTTGAATGGTTCCGGTATAGCACGTTGGCTACGCCTCTGAGTGAGCGTTTGGTCAGACGAACATGTAGGCCACATTCTATATCAGCACAGATTTAATTGGAATGATAAAGGGTGAAACTTCACCCGTAAGTTGCTCTCTGCTCCAACCTTTTACCCCGACGTCTATTGGTACTAGGCTGTGCTGCTTCGAATTTTTCCCATGGAATAAAACAGGACAATGAATTCTTGTAGTAAAAAATAAGAGACTGGTTAAAACAGGGTCCACTATATTCTGTACTTCATTAGTGAATTCTGCTGATAGTATTATTCTTATCGGTGTTGTTCACTAACTTCACTTGCCGCTGGGCTGAACTAGACCATACCAACTATACTATACCACGAAGGTGGAGTAACATTTAGACTCTTATACGGTAGCTGAAAGAAAAAAAGACGTATTCCCTATAACAGAAGAAAATTTTCGACGATGACTTAACCTCATCATACTCAGGCTGTGCTCTTTCTTACGTTACAAGGATTCTTATATGGATCGTATTGCCAACAGGAAAACGAATCAACCCCTGTAGCGCGGTGACACAGCCTGAGTAAATCAGGGTAAACGCCCAAGTAAACGTTTATTTCTCGCAGGAACAACACGACGTGTCTCTAAATGGGGACAGTGGTCAGCTGTACACGCATTGCGCATGCAGTGCAGGACACACAACCGTCTCACCAACACCCGGGCTCCAGCGCTGACCAGCAACACCGCAACCCCCCTTGTCTGACTGGGGTCGCTACCCCTCCCTGCTCCAACTTGCTCCACAATTCCCAAGGAAATAACTTAGGGGATCCAATACCGAGCCGGCCCGCAAGGCCGCTACCTGCGACGAGTACATTGAATGTTCGACAGGTGCCGTGTAATATAGGAGATGGCGGGCCGCTATTATGGCGGTGTGGGACAGCGGTCATCCGATAAATTACCAGATGATGCGACGCGGACCCGCCGGGCTCATGCCGCATGGAAGGGGGCGGCTGGCAGCGGTGGACAGACGGCACGTACGGCGGCCAGCAGACGCTCTACGGCTGAGGGGGAGGGAGGGAGTCGAGGTGCGGCGATACGGCAGAGCACTGCACTTCAGCAGCTAGTGCCGCTGGATACAGAACTATTGTTATCTTCCACTGATAGAAAAATTGTTCGTCGGTAGGCTGGAATGTGTGAGGGCCTCCATGAGGTAGCCAGTCAGCGAACGGACGTGAGTATATAGATTACAAGAAATAAGCCAGTGGGTCAGTGCTAAGCCTGAAGACGATAGGTCCACGCAGCACGGTGCACACTCAACAGATTCCACCGTGACCAACGAATCAAAATTTGAACTTTTACGATACGAAAAAAAAACTTCTCCCTTACTGAATCTACGTCCTACACGACGAAAGATGGGAGCGAAATCGAGAGGTAGCAAATTTTAAGGGATCTTGGGGTGAGAATACAAGATAATGCCACTTCTGAAGATCACGTGGCTCGAGTTGTTACCATAGGCAAAAAGTGGAGCGGATGGGTGCTTCGAACTTTCTCTTCACGAAAGGCAGACACAATGCTCACCTTATGAAAACAGCTAATACTGCCAAGGATTGAATACTGTTCACCTCTTTGGATGCAAAGCAAATGGAAAGACTCAGAGCGCCTCGAGGCTCTCCAGAGATCGTTCACCGCCAAAGTCCGGGGGATGGAAGATTTAAACTATCACGAAAGACTGGCTCAACTTCAAATGTACTCAATTCAAAGGAGATTCGAGCGCTTTACGATCATATATGTTTGAAAAATTCTAGAAGGAATTACTGTCAATGTCAATGGGCGAATCCAGGC
>LQNS02278094.1:4743139-4760457 GCA_001587735.2 Parhyale hawaiensis | reverse complement strand
AACTTACTGGACGCATGCTTACTGAAAGTGCCAGATAAACCTGCTGTAAGCGGCTACGTGAACTGTGGGGATAACTCGCTGTTAGCCACCCCGCTGGTCACGGACTGCAGCATCAGCTCTGCACAAGATGGGTCGCGTGCATGACGCCACCTGGACCTCGTCCGATGTATCATCAAAGGTATCAAAGGTAAGGTATACTATATAGGCCTAAAGTCTATTGTTTAGAGCACCTAAAGAAGGATATAGCACAAGTAGATATAATACTTTGCTGAAGTACAGCGGATCGCGTTAACAGTTGCCGATGCATGTTCAATCGAAGAGAAGCGAGCATGCAGGTGCAATCATTCCCTAAAATCAAAATCACGACCACTAAGCAAGGAACAATGAACAGCTCTAGATTATTGATGCACTTTCCATAATTATTAGCAGCAAATAGTCAGGGCACGCTAGTACGGTCACTGTCCGGCTTGCTCTGTCTGTCTTCTCCGCGTTACTTGGGATAATTAACACTGCGTACACCACATTATGACGATTGCCCAGGTGAATGCAAGCAGAAAACGCTTTTTACCACGGTTTGATTCGTAGAGTGAAGCGCATCTTTGCTACACCTTAGACACGATGGTATTGCTAGTTTAGAATTTCTTTGTACCCTTTTGTGAAGTAGCTACTCGCCATAACAAAGTGGGCCACAAGCGTGAACGAGGAAGTGTTCTTGATATGTATATATTTTTCACTATCGTTTTCAGCCTCACCATCTAGTGTTGACTCTAAACGCACTGGAAGTCTAGCAGCAAAAAACGAAAGTTTTAGCTAGAACTATAGACGGCTCATGGCCCATTGGGTCACTAACACTATCTTCTCGACTTTCGCAAAAAAAAAAAAACGGGTGTAATGCAGCTGGTCATAGACCACGCTATTTGACCGTCTACTCCGGCCTGTGCGTACGGCACACAATCACCAACTTCTTTGCTTCTGAACGCAAAATTCAACATTCTACCTCTAAGCAAATGGTAATATATATAGTATATATAGTTACGTATTTCAGTGGTGTTTCCCATATCACTTTTGAATTTAATGAGCACGTCCATGCAGCCGAGCTCAGGTTCATCTTCCGTATCACGAACACAGCCGAATTAAATCTTCAATGCTCGAGTTTTTTCCTATCTTAAAGCGAAGAATCTGTGTGCAAACGAGCAAGTAAATAAATAAGCAAGCAAATAAACAAGCAAGTAAATAAAGTTCACGGACTATATAGTATATTTTGATAAGTAGCTATTAATCAAGCAACGGTCTCATTACTTTTAATATAGCTAATATGTATAGATACATGGCCGCAGTGAACTGAATGGTCAAATTTACGCTGATTTGGGCTCTGGTTTCAGCAAATTTAGCGGATCTCATTCGTCAAAAAGCACTCGGGGTCAAGAGAACCATGGCGTGTATAGCAGTAACCTAACTGCGCCATAAACCCCCACACAAAGGCGGACGGCGCCCCTACACAGCCGCCGTCAGAAGCAGACACAAACGACCCGCTGCCGTGCAGTCGAGCGGTAAATCCTAGGCACAGCGCTGCATTAGAAGCTTCCTAATTTATTCCCACAGCAATAGCAGCAGCCACAAATCTTGGGAAGCGCTGCAAGATAAGTAAGATAGCGGCACTTCCATGCTTAATGTGTGAGATGCGGCGCGACAGAAACCGCGTCCCTGGAACACATCTATTTGTTTCATAATCGCTCGGTAAAGTGTACGTTATATGCATGGCAGCCAGTGGCGGGCCATGGGGAGCTTGAAGAGAGGGGGGCTTGAGCCTCCAATAATGAGCCAAGCCTCCTAACATATTGGTATCATATAACCAACATACATCTAGTAAATATATACATTATGAAGCCTCTGAAAACACATTTTACTCTACCCCCTCCCCCCATCCTTACTCAGCCCACAATGCAAACTTCCTGGTGGCACTACTGGCTGCAAATCTGTGTAGTGCAACGTGTACGAAGTCATAAAGCGTAACACAATGAATATGATGATGATGATGATGTCAGAACGTTTAAGCCTCAGTTTCCGAGCGGGACGATATCACAGAGGAAAGAGCAAGGGACATACATATAGTATGTCGATAGCATGGGGAACTCATGCACGAAGGTGTTCCCACACAGGATCAACGCGCATGGGAACAGCAAGTCAGGAGAGAAGCAGAAGAACATGTTAGGAAACTTGGGAGCAAATATAGGGCACAAAATATATGTATATAAATATTAGTGGGCAAGTAAAAATTCAATTGTATTTAGATTGCAGCAAAATTAAAATTGATATAATATAATCAATTATATTTGGGGTGCAGCANTCTATAAATAGTGTGACGACTCAACACGTCCTCCTGATCTGGAGTCCCCTCGAGTGCTACCTCGAATCGCGGGTCAAGGTGCTACCGACAGAGGTACTCTGCCGGGAGCGCACCACTGCAAATATATTTGGGGTGCAGCAAAATTAAAATACTATCCCTTTATTCTATTAATGAATAAAAATGCCAATAGCTTCATTGGGATGGCACTATTAGTTCGAAACTCATGCCGGCAATCGAGAACATTCTATCACCATGGACGTACACGTGGCAGTACAGGTCGTTGTTTTAGCTGGGTTCGCTGAAGTTTTGCTAAATTTGTGCTATGTATAGCCATTGTATATGCGTAATATTAAATTAAGAAGTTTAGGATTAATTTTCACTAGCGAGTAAAGTAGTTGTTAGTTGGATATTAGTGGGGATGTGATTGCTATATGCGGATTTATATTCTTCACAAGGGTAAATTAATACTAGTGGGCATTTTGTGTCAGGGGCCCAATGAGGATGGAGGAGGATTTTGGAGGACTTTGCTTGGCCTTTGGCCATTGAGCCACATTATCAGTACTGATTACGTCATCATGTATGTCGTCATAGGAACTGTGCCATTGGTCAAAGACAATGGTACTTTCCCGCACGGAGGAGTTTAGGATATGTGAGGGTCTCCGTACATAAATAGAGCGAGAAAAAGGAGGGAAGGCAGTCTTAGCCCCGGTGCCCTGGTTGTGCGGGTAGCCGTGAGGCTCCCGTCAGTTGGACTCGATGTCTAGCTAACGGCTAGGCGTTAGCCACGTCGGGTAAGCTAACGTGGCGACAAGTCATCCCAGCAGTGTTCTGCTTTATTAGTGCCCTAGTATACGTATTCGGTGCCTACCTGATCACCTCTGATCTTGTTAGCGATATGGATGCCGAGCAGTGATCCTTCATCAACGTTGTCTGATATTCTACGGTTAGGTTTCTCATCTCTGATCCCAATGTGGGCGACCACTAAGTTTTTATATAAGCTATGTAACATAAAGTGTGTGAAGCGCAAGCGTGCGAAAAAAGGGAAAACTAGCGTAAGTAATCACATAGATTAAGATCATAGATTCATAGATAATGCTTTACATCGTATGACTTATATACCCGATGACGTCATTAGAAAGCGTGGTGGGCATGTTCTTTGCACACCGATTATATCTGAAAATGCTTTGATAGTTCATATCTTCAAAATTCGTAGTAAGAATGTCGCGTAAGATCATGCCTTTATGTATGTCAAGTCATTTTAAATTTGTTCAGGATGCTCTTGGAATATTTCAGATTTCTATATGATGTTCTTTTGATAACTTTACTTGTATTGTTCTCCGGACGTCTCAACAACCTCTCCTCGTTCAATGGATATATATATACAAGAGTATTTTATACGTTGAACTTGTGAAGGCAGGGTTGGCCGTTTTCACCATGAACTTTATTGCCATAACGTGATCTCAGTGCAAAATGTACCTAGTTTACATGCTTAAGTAACTAGTAAAAGTTGTGGCACAACAGTGTGTTTCATTTTTATCCCGACGTAGGTTTTCGCTCTGATCTTAGTACCTATCTCTGATGGAGGTCGAATCTCCCTCCAAATTTATGGGCATTGTTTATTGACATTCATTTCATAAGATTATTGTTCATTGAATATTCTTCTTGATTATAATTGTCGTGACGTCAGGATGCTGTACATATATTATCCTATGTTTATTCATTCATTTATTGTTTATTATTATCACTCATTAATTAAATATGATGGATGAGATGCACCCTAAATCCAATCACAAAAAGAATAAAGCATGAGCAAGTAGGAGTATGAAATCGGGAAAGAAGCAAAGCGGGCAGGAAAGTCAGACGTCCCAAAGGCTTAGCTAATAGCTACGGTAACCTACACGAGCCCCCTGGGGTTGCCGGGCCCCATAACATAGGATGGGCGCACCTAACTAACCCAACCCTATGGCCCATCCTATGCCCCCTGAAGGAGCGTAACACATTGATACCTACCTCGTATGTTTGAAGAAGATGAGTTTTACAATTACAAAGATAATAATAAAACACCAGCTGAGCCTTTCTAATCGCTGCAGTCCAGTGTTTCATAAAAAGAAAAAGCACACACCAGAGTGAGTTTTCCTAGGCTAATATCTGAAAAATGATAACAATGCACGACGACTGATGCTATCTTAGCAAGCACGCATACTACCAACCATAGACCACACGATACTCTTTTCAAGTGCGCATGATGGCAAATCGATAAAAACTTCGATGTTGTCTTTTCCAGCCAAACAGCGGCTTGAAACAAAAAGTACACTGTTCTTAAGAGGTCCATGAATTGCAACTAATAGACAAGCACGGGCGCATAAATTTACACGTACACCGGCCAATGCAATGGTAGGAAATAAAATTATTTTAGCCAACTTTAAGCCATTTACGGGTCCTAAAATTGAATCATCTTCGTTAACAGTTGATATGAAGCTACGAATTTGTTTCTTGCTGATAAACACATTTTTTGCACCACAAAGAATAGTTTACTTTTGCTTGAGGTCGCTCCATTGACAGGAAGAGATTTTATCGAATTTAATCCATTTGCCATGAATTTGAGTGGGAAATCAAGTATCGTGTGGAGTGTGTACCAAGAAATGTACTGGCGACACGAAATATACTGGCAAGACTGGATATACCGTGAATCACTAAATTATGTATTACGTAGGTATGTACATATAAGCAAAAAGCAATACCATACAATGGCGGCTGCACAGTTCTCTATCTGATTATTTAAAATTCACTGATGAACTAAAAAGTTGAACTGTGACCTTACAGCGCACTGATGTCAGTAATTCTCTAGTTCACGAAAGAATGCGAAACGTCTCTGCCGAGAGAACTATGTAGCACCCCCCCCCTCCCCTTCAGCAGCTAGGAGCCGCCACTGTACATACCTACAAGATTTACTTAATTGACGGAATACAGTACGAAATTGTATAGATCGCGCCTCCTTACCCATTGCGCGGTCTTTCAAGAGTGGAGAGTGAAAGAAACACGTAGTATGTACGCTAAGAAAAACGGGGAGACCCAGGCACTGATGAACTGCGCGGATGGAAACAGTAAGCAAGTCGGAAATGAAGAGACAAAAACACAATAAATATTATCCGATACGTGGAAGAAGAAAAGGACGGAAGCAAAGTAGGAGGATATGAACGATATTCCGAAGAGCTAACTAAGGCAACCTACGGCATCTGCAGTGCATGAGTACAAAAAAGTAATACACTGGACGCTGTTATCACTCAGCATAAAAAGGCAGATACAGTATTCATTTAAAGGTTTCCAGGTCACTGCGGAAGCATTTCAGTGAGGAAAAGCAAGAGAATAGGACGCAAGCACGGGGAAAAGATACAAGAGGGTGTTTCCGGACTGGAGCAACGCGCATGGGTCAGCAAGTCGGTAAAGTTGAGACAGAACAGCAATTGATATGGGTAGAAAAATAAAGCAGTTCCAAAGGCCTAACTTCTAAGGCGGCTACACACCCCCCCCCCCTTGTCCCTTCTGGGAGGGCGCCGTCAACTCAGTCATGCGGTGCAAAAGCAGGACGGAGTTTTCGGTCGTTTCAAGCGCAAGTGAGTAACGCCTGTAGCTTGATCCAAAGTGGTGAATCGCATCAGCAACTTTAAAGTTCCGCACCAGTTAGAGCTAATCGGATGGATAGCCTCAAAGTGAGCGAATACAACGCGCCTATCACAGCGTTCTGAAGTGCGCTTCTCTGCCGAAATATTGTCAAGGCGCAAGTAGCGTCGGCCACTGCTGTACGCCTCCAAACAATATACGCATATAGTTGCTGAAAGAAGATAATGGGGTCCCATATCAACAACACAGTAAGCACCAAAAGGAGTTAAAACCCACGAACTAACTGCGTAATTACAGCTGTAACGCACAACACAAGCTGGATGGTAAGCAAACAACTATTAATTTTTTTCAGATGTACATACCCACATGGAGCTGCACTACTCCTCTCGGATTTCATTCTGTCATTCTAACGTCCTATTGATGGTGGCAGTTGTTAGGTCTGTTGCTGTCGAGTCCAAAGAACACATTCATGCCCCTACAAGTAATCCGTCATCTCCAGTTGAGGCACATATTCAAGTTGTTGCGGTCTAGACCATAGAACAAACCCATACGAGCAAAAGCCCAGCTACTGAGTTAGATGTAGACGCTGCTACGAGTCGAAAAAACAGTCCAATAGTCCCGATACCCCAGGAATCGAGGTAGATATTAATGCTATTGCTATCTAGTCGAAAGAACAATTCCTTACTCCCAAGAGCCCAACAACTTCTCAAGCAACTGAAGCAGCTCTTAAAGCTCTTCGTTATTCTGATCGATAAATTCAAGGTGTGGTTCGCCAGTATAATTTATGGACTGCTCGTGAGCACCAGCCTGAGATCACCTAACTCCATAACTGATGATGCGCGCACTAAAGAGCTCCTCAATTACGCTAAACGGTCAAATTGTCTCCCAGAGCACGGACAGGCTGGCGGCAGCACTTCGGTAGATGATGGCGTCACGACTACGTTCCTAAAGTGTTCCCTTTACAGAGAAATTACGAGACTAGGAGCATGCATCCTTTCACCGACGTATTCGTCACTCCAATATCCCGTTAAGAGACGACTGGGCCAATTCATCAGCCGAAGAGTCGAATGCTGAAGACTGCGACACGACAGGACCAATATATAGACCGAATAACTGATTTCGAATGAGACTCCGCCTTTCCGATAATAAATACACATCAGCAGCAGAACGAAAAGAAATCGACTAGGCCGATTAATGAGCAAAAAAATGAATGATGAAAAAGATGAGACGGCTGATTCAGCCAAAAAGTCGAATGACGCACTCAGAACGAAGCAGCTAGACGACTGGCGTCAATTCGCGAGCCCAATTAATAGAACGAGTCTCGGGATTAGCTAGCAAGCCTTTGTTTCTTCACTCGCGCACGTCCCCCAAAATACGTAGGCTACATACGCTGTCATGCACTCCGTAGGGCTCGCAAAAAGGCTCCGTCTTCTAGGCACTACAACTTCAAATGAGATTCGGTCTCTCAAGTAATAAATACAGATCAACTATAGCCAAGAAGCAGAGAGCTTAACGTCAAGACTCACCTGACGAAATCAATTTTTTTTTTGCCGTGACCATATGACGTCACTTCGACTAGTCCGCATATTTACGGGTGGGAGCTCAGGCCTTCGATCAAAAAGAACACATAATATTAACTAAAAATATATGTAATATTATACTTGGTGAGAGTGTACCCATACGAACAGGCATTCCTGTCATTAACGAAAACCGTTTTGCAGTAAAAGGTGACGTCAACCTTACCGCACACAACTGAAACTCCCACAAGCACTGGTTCGTCCTGGAGATGAATGCAAACTACCCCCCGAGGAATGTACGGCTGCAATCGACCATAGATCGACAAGAGTTATGGCGGCAGCAACGGAAGGCTCTTATTTCGATGACATGCAACCCTCCGACTATCCCCATTTCCGGTTAGGGTCAATACCCCAAAAATAGCATCCGGGTATCAATGCTGGCTCAGCGAGCAAAGCCTCAAAACTTGTCTGCGGGCAACAGGGTCGAATCTGACTGTGAGAGCCAATGCGCGTCCTGCTACTGAGAGTATGGTGCAGCACCAGTAATTGCATGGCAAGTCTTGAGAGGAAGGTTGGAAAGACTCATTACGAAAAATATTGTACGTTGTAAAATAATTAGGGGAGTACGGGATGAACCGATTAAGAAGAATAAATTATACTTCACTAAAAAAAAAAAGAGAGGTTAAATCAGGATACGAAACCTGCCATAAATTTACCTGTGACAGATCTGAAAGTTTCCACCCGGAAGCAGAGAGTTGAACTCTCTATAGTGTCCATCTTCTACCAAGATAATTACTATCTCAGCACTCAACTGCAGCCATTCCATATATAGTAATCTTCAGTGAGTCTTCGAATTATGCACTTGATATAGCAAGTTGCAAGTACTAGACTCAACTGTGGCTATTGGTAGATAGGTACTTTCAGTTTTTCCTTTGAGACCAAAGGATCATACAACAACCGACAAACGCCCAAAAATTCTAAAAAGCTCAAAGAACTCAGAGTACCTACTTACACGAAAGTTATGCTTCATGCACGATGTTACGAGCGTATACTAAAGAGTAACGGTTCTGAATGGAACTTTTGTTCATGCTGAATTATGGCCATTACTACAAGATTTTATCCACATAAAATATGAAGATATTTGTGGCTGTACTCGACAAGCAAAAGTTACACTCTATCCGAATCATATCGTATCAAGTAAGTAGCTTTATCCAACACTCTTGCTGACCCAATCATACGAAGGGTACAACTCTTAATACAAAAGTCAAAGTATTCTACGGGAATTTTTCTTTGATATAGCTATACGTTTGTTGTGCAATTACTATCCGTTTCCCGTATTTATTCATGTATTGACGTGCTTGAAGTCTATACCCGACATCATTTCGCCGATATCATTCATTAAAACGACTCTTAGGCTAACCAGTAGCGTTCGTCGATGTGACGTCATACGGTAGCTCTTGCGGCCGCCATGGCGATGAACTGATGACGTCACTTTTTGATGCTAGCTTGCTGCGGGTCCTTCCCGTTATGTTCTGTGCTTCTACACTGGAGCTGTGAAGTAGCACATGATATGTAGGGAAACGTAAAGGCTATGTATATTGGGTGACCATGAATGGTATGATGATCGCGAACCAGTAAGCGGGACTAGGGTCGTTAAGTCCGACTCCGACTCCCGGATCCAGCTTGTCTTCAACTCCGATGAATCTCCGAAATGTCCGACTTCTAATGACACCACTCCGGTTAACAAAATAGGCCCACTTTCACCGGGACTTGAACTCTTAACTCCTGGGACAAGCGAATGTCCGACTCCAAGTAATAGTCCCAAAAATATCAGACTCCTACAGAATCCGACTCCGAAACCCAGTGCAGGACTATGTACTAATAGGTACATTACAGAACATGCATTCTTCAATGACGAAATGCCACAGCTTCAATCAGCAACTCCTACACTTTTATTACCATTCACGACCAAAATAAACTCCATTGTCCCGTAGGAAGAGGACTATTATATTACTATGAATAACAACAATGTGCGTTGATCCACGCTGGAACGACGACTATGCGTTACGCTCAGAATATTGGCTCTCGGTACAGTAAGTGGCCTGCCGCTCAGTATGCGTTTGGTTGAGTTATAGAAGAGGTTTGGATACGCTCGGTTAAGCTGGAAAAAGTGCTTAGTCGGCCTTCATGGACCTGAGTTTCAGGCACGCCACATGATATACTGGCACAGAATAGTTTCACTTGAAGGCACCCACCGGGTTGCGTGGGCAACGCTGGTTTTGCAGATACAGTATATCCAGAGAATCTACAGTAGATTAGCAGTTGAGAGAAGCGAAATGCTCTAATTGCAGCACGTAAGCCACAAGGTTCTGGCGTTTTTCTGTACGAAAATTCAGAACAAAAACTGCACCAATTTCTTGGCTCTGTGAAACTTTGGAGTGAGAGCCTAACGAACTACGAGCAGTTACGCGTGGTTCACTTAGCTTCAAGAAAATAGCATATTTTGGTCCCGAAAATCAAGCAGATTTAGTGGCAGTAGGGAGCACAGACACATTTCTTTCGATGGTTACGTCAACGTTTACTTACTAAATCAATATAAACATAATGCATAAAAAGCGTCCAGAGTAAGGAATGATGAAAGCTAACTGTGTACCTATTGGGCAGCAATGTTCCATCAGCGCAACTGTATTACACTAGCAATTGAAAATTAAAGCTGAATAAATGGAATCGATGTCCGACGTCACATGAAAAAATAGAGTTGCACGCAGAAACACCGTCGGCGGTAACTCTCAGACACTACAAACTAAATGGTATTCTGCAGGGAAAATGCTAAAATTGGCATCTTACCATAATGCTGTAGCGGGTATGAGTATCATTTTTTTATATTCTTGGTTTTACCACCGCACCCACGTCACGTGATCCAAGCAGTGACTCGGTTCATCATGTTGCTCTAGTAAATGAATCTCATCTCGGGATTACTGCCGGAAAGTCTCAGTCGGTCGAGTGCGCTACTACTGGCGGGAAAAAAGACTGGTAAGCATCTGTACCTACGTAAGAGACGAAAAAACAAAAGAGGAGTAAACAAAAGAAAGAAACACCCGTACGAAGGATCTCTTCAGTTCCCCTCCCCACCCCCTTCCCCCAACGTAAACAGATAGCAGTCCCGTGGGATGAGTCGCTTACCACCATTCGGCGGCCAAACTCGCGGAATAGATGTAGAAGTATACAGAACCCAGATACCTAACTCCACGAACTAATCTCCTCACTAGGGACAGATGCAACATCCCCTGCGGAAAAGGCACTCCGGTCCAGTCCCTAGGTTTCACGCACATGATTGTCAAGCGCATTTTTAGGCGATTACGAGGATAAAATTATTGAAACTGAAGCATAAATAATCTGTGAGCACACAAAATGTTAGCTGGAGTCTGTCTTCACTCATCAGGCATCGAATTCAATGTTTGCCACCCGAGCTCGCTCCTATCGAACCTCATTACCGAAAACCCAGAACTTCTTGAGTAGAAGCATTCTGGTTGCTGCAGCTATACAGCGTTCCGCGTGTATGTCGCCATCACCAGCACTGCGTCCTTTCACCGATACATGCAAGTACCACTACCACGCACGTAAGGCAGCGTCCCCTTACGAGCAAGGATAGGTACCGTATGCACTTCCTGTATCCAGTTTGCTGGTCTGGAAACCAAAGAACACCTCAACTAATGTCTGGAGGTCGTATAACAGCGTCCTAAATATGTGTCCAACTGTCCATGAAGTTTCCTTAGACAATTCGGTACAGTCGCGTTACAAATTATATTTGGGTTCTACAGACCACCCGATACTACGCCAGGCAGCATGCAAATAAATTAAAATATTCTTATGAAAGTAAACAAACACTGGCATAACAGCAACCTTTGACAAGTTTGATAGTGAAAGACTACATACTGACCGTACTACATAAAAATAGCGTGGATTACTGGGCAATTTGATAGTAGGCCTACTGTAAACATTCATAAAAAATCAGAGTTGGAATCAAAGCAGGAAGTACATTCAATATTAGGCTCTCTGATTGCCAGACGCTTACCGCAACTCAGCACGCAAGCAATGTTCAGCAGCAGACACCATGCACGCCATCAAGCACACGGTAAATTATATAATTTATGCGTCCAAGGCCGGGGCCCCCATCGAAGCAACAAGCGACGTGTGACGCCAACAAATTAGTTACATGTACAAACGCATAACGTCGGGTACAGTAATGTACTGTCTCCACTGACGCAACCCAGATCGCGCCACACTGTCGCGATCACATTCATCACAGACGCCATGTCTCCGGCAAAAATCGCATAGCATCGCTTCCTGTCTCAGTGGAGCCCCCCCCCCCCCGGCTTCACAAGATAGAACGGACCCAGTAAACGTATCATTTGCTAGCAAATGTTGGTGCTGACGAGGTCTGCACCGCCGCGGACATTCACTTACAGCAAAAAACTTACGCCAGTGTACATTCAACGTACACAATGCATCTTTTGTAGAATATTCCTGTGCAACATTTGAAAATGTGCGTGTCGCTGAATAGCAGTGATTTTTCTTTTTTACTCAGCTTACTGTTGAGTTTTTGTTCTTTTGGGCGCATAACGGTTCATGCCCAGAGGGCAATCATCATTGCTTTACTATGCTACTATTGGCGAAACGGTAATGGGAACTGCGCAAGAGACATGAATTGACTGTCTTCTGGCAAGTCAATTAAATCAGGAGGAAGGTCTCTTTTCTTTGTCACATTATCATAATACAGAAAGTCCCCGCTGTGGCAACAGCCCCCAACACATAGAAATGGATATTTGCACTAACCCTACACAGTGTGATCTAATGCCGGGCTATGCTATGTAATCGCATGCACAACTTGATGCGAGGATGATCAGCTCGCAAGTCGTCCCAATAGATATTTAAACCTTTTCACCACAGATTCATTTGTTTTCAACGAATTTAAAATTGATGGCACATATTACTTGTAAGTCCAGGACGCTTGAAAAAATTCCGTTAGTTAAAAATTCCCACGTCCATAGGCTAGCTTACCAGTTCTGGGATATATTGTCCCATCGGTATTTGATAATGGAATAGTATATTCCACTGAGATTTTAAAAAAAGCTGTGGGATACATTCGCTCAATCGTAGTGAAAGGGCTAAAACATAGATACGTTGGCACGAACGACCTGCGATCTGCACATCTTCGCAACAAAAAGTGCGTGCGATTACATAGTGTGGCCCCGTCATAAGATTCAGGCTCGCACGCACACACACACACAAGGCTAGAATTAGTAGGTATTATAATTATGTTCCTAGTTTAAGCCTTCCTACCCACAGAGTCCTACCCTATGATCTGAAGTGAAGACGAAAGAAGGGACATACAGCATATCAACAAAAAACGAGGAACCCATGCACGAGCTGTTCCCACCAGGATCAACGCGCATGGGAACAGCAAGATGGGAAAGAATGAGCAAAACATATAAACAGAAATACGAAAATGGAAGGAAACGAAGTGAGCACCACGAAAGATTGACATCCCGAAGGCCTGCCTAGCTAAGGCAACGGGCCAAAAATGTGCGAATGCAACAGCTGATCAACACGCATTTTGAAAGTGTGATCACCAGGTGAAGTTTTCAGTTGACACACCGCAGCACTGCCAGCAACGAAAAGCGCCATGGGATCTCAAACAGAGCATAACAGTGCCGGACAATAAGAGATCCCTTAAAACCCCGAACTAATACGTCACTCTTCACAGAAATAGCACTGTTTGAAACTGGGTATCAATGTCCTCTGGCAAATTGAAGGGCTACTTAAGTAGCGACAGACTTGGTTCTTTGACGCAAAGTCAGTGATCTACAGTCTAATGAACATTATACAAAACCACGGCCAGTTTGGGGCTCTCGGCTGAGAAGTTTCAGCTACAAACAACCACACGGCTGTATTGGGACATACAACACTAGTTGTCTACAAATTAGACAAGTTACGACAAACTTTTTTTCTAGAGGATGGGCCTTGACAGCATCGACTTCTTACAGCAAAGTATGACAAACCCGAGGTATTCAGAAATCTCCCACTCCCTTCCACGGATCTACCAAGTTTCAAAACAGCACGCTTAATGTTTGGAACGCACCTTTTCCAGCAGGCAATGCCAGAAGGAATGGAAATAACATTCTACGTAAGGTGAAAGGTGTGCTTGCATGCATCAAAGCAAAACATGTTGCGACTCACTTCACAAAATGACCAAACTAGCACATTATAGCAAAGACATTTCGGCTCTCATCCTATACGTTGTTGAGCATTCCTAGATACAACTGGGGTATTGCAAGAGAGGAAAAGGATGGAGTATGTAGGGTGTCAATACAAGCATGGAGCCCAGGTACGAGGGTGCTCCCACACAGGATCAACGTGAATGGGAGCAGTAAGCCGGAAAGATCAAGGACAGAACATAGTTTCATCCCTCACCAGTGGGAGGAAGAAAATGACAGCAACCAAAGCGGGCGCCAAGGACAAACGTTCCGGAGGCCAAACTACGGCTAGGTAACCGTGGATACCTAACTACCTCTGGAGACGCTGCTCCTAAGAATAGGATGGGTGAGCATAACTAGACTTAAGACTACGGCCAAGGCCTCCTAGAGTACGTTAGTAGGCCTTGCTAAGGCCCATCCCATCCTATGCCCCCCTTCCTCCCAGAGAGGCACATCATACTGTCAATTTACATCGTGCAGCTGCATAGCCTAAGTGAAGAAAGAATATGAGCGCCGCGAAGACACCTGCTTATGAACTAATGTCCTTTCCCCACTGCTGACACCGCTAGGCTCGTTTCAATAGAGCGCGGCTGCGTTTGTTAGCCATCAATGGCAGCCCTGTTGTTTAACACAATGACATCTGACATTGAATGCTCCACCGGGATGGCATTGAATACCAGTGCAGCCGAGACTGAATAGACGTCACGCCAAGGAAGATCACTCTTTGGCATCCAGTAGGTACTGAAGCATGCGAAGAGTCACAGGACGCACGATTGCGAGGATACACTGTGACTGAATTATCGTCGAATAGACATTAGATTCATCTGCTTTCAGACACTTAAGCAGTATCGCTATAGGAACTTTAAGTTCACGAGAGGAGAAACAGAAATGTGTGAGACTCGTGGAATCGGGTGCGGAAGGAGAAAAATCTTATTTTCTCCATGTCCAACATCTGAAGCACTATGCTGAGCTACAAATAAATATACTACATTCACATATTATTTTTGCAATGCTAATCGGAGCAGAATTTGGCGCCGCAAACACTGCACAATGAAAATAAAATATAACTCCGCCCCCCATGAGGAGCAGGCTTAAGGGGGTCTTTTAGAAATTTCTGGATTTTTTTATTTTTGAACCAATTTCTCTGAAATTTGCACATAAGATGTAGAATCAAAAAATGAAAATAAAAACATTTTGTTCGAGTAACTTTTTCAGTTTAGGCCTTAGTTTTTTCAGAAAATGAGATATTCATTTTTTTCTTTTTTTTTTCGTAAATTTTAAAACGAATGTAAGTCGATGAGTTTTTATGCTACACTGAAAACAAAGACAGTTTTAGAATCCTTAAAAGATTCCCTACAAAACTATGAAGAGAATTTTTTCAATTTCCTTATCGTTTTCTATTGACATGAGACTTTAGATGGGTTACCGAAGAATTCATAAAATATGTAAATTTTCTTGATATTTCATGAAATAAAAAAAAAAACTAAAAGAAAATTGAAAAAATCTCTTCATAGTTTTGTAGGGAATCTTTCAAGGATTCTAAAACTGTTTGTTTTTAGTGTAGTTAAAAAACTCATCGACTTACGTTCATTTTTATTCTGAAAAATCATATTTTTTCAGGGCGGCAAATTTTATGTTTTTGTGGATGAGTTTTGTAAAAAAATGCGCTGTTTGCAGTGGAAATGCACTTGACATGTTTAATCTATAGTACATTTCCACCTACAAATACCTTACATTCGTCATTCACTATAAAAATATGAAATAGCTATGTATTAGATGGATAAATTATGAAAAAGTCAATTTTTTACCCCTTCCGGACCCCCTTTGCCCCCCTTTTGGGGGTTCTAGTCCTGCTAGCCCCCTAAAAATTTGGGACGTAATAGCCCTTGGTATACAGATTATTTTGCACCAAAAAAAATTAGTCAATTTTTGACCCCATCCGGACCCCTTCTGGACCCCTTCCCCCCCCCCCTTTCGGGGGGTTCTAGTGCTGCTAGCCCCCTAAAAATTTGGGACGTTATAGCCCCATACCTGAGGACACTTTTTGCGCATAAAACAAAAAATTGGAAATTTTGACCAATTTCCATTGAAAGACCCCCTTACATCCCNCCAGGCTTTGTAACGCACTTGTCGCCTGGCAATGCAGCGTTTGACTGTCCGATTGATCCAGAGGGGATCATTATTGATACGAACTCGTTTAGTTGGGATGTGTCGTTCAGCTGCTCTCAGTACGCTCGTCTTTAAAAGATTTGAGCATTGTTCTACACTGGCGTCTCTCATTGGGGTTTCGAAGTCAGTTGTTTCTAGTTCAGTAGTTGAAGCACCATTTGTTTTGGACATTTAGTCGTTCGTAAGAGGTCCAATATCACTCCAATAAAGATTAAACGAAAAGTGTGTTTAAAAAAAAATCTAAATAAAGAAGCATTTCACACGGCATAGATACAGCAAATTGCTATACACGGACAATCGCCGAGTTAGCTAAGATAAGTTTCCGCTTACAAAGTGTGGCGAATTGCATCCCATGCATGATGTTCCATTTTGTAGGCATGCTGTCTCTTAGAGTTAGTTTTTGCTGCAGGACAGCTGTCTTTCTTATCCGACTGTGCTTCTATCTTTCTACAATTCACGGACCATACTTCTATTGCTTCCTTCATGCTTCACTCGATCTCTGCGCCCGGAACACGCGGGCGTGAGTTTTGTATTGTTTTACTTGCACGTCCATTCTTCCTTTTTTTGCAGATTATTCTCGTCCTGGCAGGACAGGTGCTCGAGTGTTCACGGGAACCCACAGCTCGTAGCACAGCGCATCATCAAGCGACGGGAGGCTAAGCAGCACAAAGCTCCAAATTATACTGCACGCGGGGTGCCGACACTAGAGTCGAGCCCCATACTGTCACCTACACAGCATCGCTACAATATAGTTAGTTACCTTTAGCAATGCGTTAAATTTTCACTGATGTTATCACAGATGCTCTGAGCCATTTACCGAACAGCTTAACACTTTCGTAGTAACATTATGAAAGTAACCGTATATGGTCACTGACCAGATAAAGGGTTAATTCATGCGCATTAATATCATTCAGTGGTGTACTGCACAGCATGCAAAGCGTACTTGGGCGAAAACCAAGTTTCAGTCCTGTTAAAGCATGAAACCTACCAATAGTATGTGTTCGATTACGTTAGAAAAGAGTAGGGTTATGCAAGGTTAGGATATGTCAGCTGGACTATGTACTCAACTTACAATTATCAGGAAACGTTTTAACCTTGAATCTCAGGAGGGACGACTATCGTCACACACGTGTCAGTAAGATACAACAGCGCACCGCATGTGTAGCCCCTGTGTGCAGGTGTCTCCGGCACCCCTCAGGGCTCAGATACCTACTACAGCGCAGCATGTGTAGCCCCTGTGTGCAGGTGTCTCCGGCACCCCTCAGGGCTCAGATACCTACTACAGCACACCGCATGTGTAGCCCCTGTGTGCAGGTGTCTCCGGCACCCCTCACCCTCAGGGCTCAGATACCTACTACACACTGCAGCGGAGCATGTGTAGCCCCTGTGTGCAGGTGTCTCCGGCAC
>LQNS02278094.1:4723159-4735655 GCA_001587735.2 Parhyale hawaiensis | reverse complement strand
ATGGCTCAGTGCCATCACATACCAAACGAGTTAACTGGACTGGCTCCGCAATAGAGCTACCTAAGAATCACCCTCGCGCGAGAAGCAAAATAAGATATAATTGTTTCTACTAATATTAACATTTCTGCTCGTCATATCAGGGCACAGGCAGACCTGTTATGATTAGGAAGTTTAAGCCTCCGTTTACGAGCAGAACGATATCACAGAGGAAAGAGCAAGGGACATAGAGTATGCAAAGAGAAAAGGGAACATATACACGAAGGTGTTCCCACACAGGATCGACGCGCATGGGAACAGCAAGCCGGGAAAGAAGAGGAAGAACACAATGCAGGGACCTGCTGTGTGAGCAGCAGCACAGAGTAACAAAGGCTATATTAATGACTTTATGAAGCAGAACAACAGAGGAACTCGAAAACGCAGACAGGAATATTGACAGCGTTTTGCGACAAGTTCTACAGTATGGCTTCTTGTTTCCCCGACAGTCGCGAAACGTTTTCTTTAGCTAACACGAACCAAATAGTGACGTTCAACTGCACTATACATTACCAACTCTACAATGCTACTCTGTTACTGTACTAGTCACTCAAAGCGGAGTCATCATATGGCTACAATTCCCTACATCCACATATAGCAACTGTACGCTATCGGCGTTTCAGAATTTTCTTAGTTTTGGGAAGTTTCAATTTGAAGACAAAGTTATAAACTCGATAAAACCTGGGAAGATACAGACATAATATGCCCGCCCAAGGGAACTGTAAGTTAAGAAAAAAAAGAGCAAAAAAGAGAACAGGACATCGACAACAACGGTACGAAATGGAGTGCAATGCATACATAAAGAAAATGCTTAAACGGCTGAACTAAGGCCAATTTATCCCACCCGTACTCCCTAGATTGGGGGGGGGGGCAAATCCCTTCAACCCATTAATGTAGGTACACTATTTAGAGGACATTATTGTTTGATCTATTCGTAAGCGAAAAGAGTAATTTCTGGTGGGTAATGGCTTATCCCATTCCTAGCAACCGGGAGCTTATACTAAAGGTGTGCTCAAGTAAATCTTAAAACTCGTCTACGTAAGGAGCCATTGCTTGGGCGGCGAACTTTAGCCCAAAAAGCTTGACTTATCCAGAACGAGTTGATTTCGACCCGTTGAATCGAATTTCAAAGAGTTTACCCTCAATCGATTAGCCCTGAAACTTCTGGAAACCCAATCTTGTTCCGTAACACTGAGTTTTCAGCCATCTCAAGTGTATACTTATAACACTCTCTACACTATTCCAAGTGGCACAGCCAAAGGTCCTGTCTGAAGTTCTGGACAAGTCACGCCTTGGAGTTTAGCTTAATACTTTACCGAACCAAACGATAACACATACCTATTTTGGCACTACCGCCGTTGAAGATTGTTGGTTCAGTGTAAGCTATACTGTAATTCCTTACGCCGCTAAATGGGAGCCTGTCTGTAACGAAGCCAGCTGCCGTCACTATATATGAAAAAAGATCGTCGAATTTTACGTAATCATTATAAAAATAGGAGGAAAACATTAATATGTTAATGTGACATACATTACAGAAAAAAGAACGAACGATTTGCACCGTTGAACCGTTTTCACCTAACATCATCCATCAATTGTACCGTACCGTATTCTACTTATTTTAGTTAGGCTATGGACGCGTAAATAATTAGACAAAGTAAGACACTGACAACGAAAAAAATAGCAAATCTGCTCGCCTCGCTACCAAGCACCACTCCTAATCACGATACTACTAATGACACAGGTCTTGACGGGTTCAATTGGGTGATGTAATAAAAAATATGATTTAATAAAAATATTTTGTAAAAAACATAAAATATCCAGACGTCACTATTTTAGAATGTACCCGCTTGCGCTACCGTCGTTGGCGACACTTTGTGTGCGTGTTTGTGTACGCAGATCGTGTGTGTGTGTGAGCGGCGTTCAAGTTGGCGCGCCGCGCTGCTTGCTGTATCGCTGATTAAGTTAGGTTACATTAGGTTAGGTTAGGTTACCTAACCTTACCTACCTAACCGTTCGGTAAGGTTAGAAAGGTTAGGTTGGGTTAAGTTGGGTTAGGTAAGGTGGCCGGCTACTTGCATGGTGGACGGGTACTAGACATGTTACCTTAACGAAGAGAAACGTTGACGTAGTCATTTACGTTTAAAATTGAATCGTAACTTTACGCTCACGTCGCTAAGTTTTCAACATCCGACCCAGGTGCGCACTGCTGCTCAGTGTTGCCAAATGAAATTCGGAGTTTCCTGCAAAATCGGTGCAGAAAAAAATTAGCATCTATAGGAATTACCGAACTATTTCCGAAGAAAGAGAGAAAAGACTATGAACCACCGATTTCTTGCTGAACTACAGTTCCAATGCAATTTCATCATAATTAACAGAAAAGCTGTGTATTCTGTACGGGGGCTATGATCGTCATGTCATCGAAATCCATCAATCCAATTTCTGTTGATGGCAACTTTTGGCANACCACCGATTTCTTGCTGAACTACAGTTCCAATGCAATTTCATCATAATTAACAGAAAAGCTGTGTATTCTGTACGGGGGCTATGATCGTCATGTCATCGAAATCCATCAATCCAATTTTTGTTGATGGCAACTTTTGGCAGTTTGAAGTTTTGTAACATTTGCTACTCCTCTTTAGGCCAAATTTTACAGTAAGACTAGCTGATAGCATAGGCAGCTACATTTTGTTTCTAACCTTATTTTCAGGGCGTTCATGCTGCTGAATAACGCTCGCCTTCGGCATTCGAATGGAGTAAAAATTAGTTTTAAAGTAAATGCTGCCACATCCTTAAATTGGCCTCCTCCTAAACTACAAAAAAACCAATGATTTGTAAAATTGTAAGTAGTGATATCATTAGATTCAGTTACAAGCTAAATTTGCTACCAGTATTCAAGTTGTCATTGAAATAAGAATATTGAAATAAGTATCTATAACAATCTCCATTCCACTACGTTTGCACACATAGTGCAATGTATCACTGCTTTAGTATCGGTCACGGATTTGGTAATTGTGCACAAGTCCAGATGATCACAGGAATTTAATGTTGCATGGCAGCAAATATACATGGCTGACTTGACTTCCACCGTAGATATCTCATCTTTTCAACAACGTAAATAGGGCCTAACTCCTAGAAGAAGTATTCAGACATAGACTATCGTTTGTACTTTTTATTGAACTTTTGAGCGTACTTCGCTGTATCTGTGGCCATTGCGAGGCGAAGGATATGCTGCATTAATGCATAAGTTCAACCAGCACTGAGAATAAAATCATATGATAGATATGGCATTGCACTTAATAGCTCCTGCACAAAAAAAAAGAAAAAAAAACATAGTAAAATTAGAGCTGTTGCTGAAATTATGACCGTAAAAGTACCTTCGTAGCAATTCATTTGGAGAATGCGTGGTTGTCGGTAAACAACCCGTAAAGAATAGACCATTTATGTTCGCTGAGTTGACGGAAGTACCTACGTTTGAGGTTATCCAAGCTAGCCCACCAAGCAGAAGCTATATAAGCATACATACGATGTATTCATTAACATTTTCATCCATGTCATAACACAAGCTAACAAAGAATACGAGTACCCTTCACCACTGAAAAATCTCAGTTGTGAATTTCAGACTGCTGGCAACATCATTTGCAGAAAGTTTCCGCACACAACAAATTATTTGAACCATAATGTCTCAAAAATGAATTTCAGAGATAGGCTAACTTCAGCAGTTGCAGACGTAACAATAAGAGTGACCATAGGTAAACCCCGGCCAAGAGAGGGTGGAAGGCCAGGGCTTGAGAACTGTAGCAGACTTGAACTAGGCCGGGATGGGGTGGTGAAAAAGTGGCCGGGTTTGGTACGTACTTCCAGGCCAGGGTCCCGGTCAGTCTATGTCCCATAGCAACGTGAAGCCCCTCCACATTTTGTCCTAGCTTCTCCCCCCATCCCTCCTCAGCTCCCCAATGCAATGCACATTCCCTGACGCCGATAGTGAGGACTGGGCCACGCACCTACTGCAGTGCAGGGCGCGGCTGTAGGTAACATTGTGTACCCAACGGTTTTTAGGCTTAACCAGCTCCTCATAACGGTGCGTTCATCTGATACCAACGAGACGAGGCCTGCTGATGAGGAAAGGAGCGTCAGTTTGATGGCTTGTCTAACTAACGTCACCTCTACCGAGTTACTGGTCTGCTGCAGTGCGTGGCGTGGACAAGTGCGATCTGTCAAAAAAACGTTCCGGCGATACGTTTCGCCTGACGATACTAATACTTTGGTAACGTAAGGCGTCTCTCTGGCACCTGGCAGCGCAGCTAACCATAACACAGACTCTGACTTAAGCTTTTGGCCACTCGCATGCTCCATGAGAAGCCCAGGTCAAAATATGATAGAGCAGCAATGTTGGTCGAGAAAGAAATCCACGAAGAGCCAACTAAAGTAACTTATGGGTGTTTTCCTGGAAGGGATAAACTTACCCAACAAGCTCTGCAGCGTAGGCACGGCCCACTCTGTTAGTGACCCTCAGAGGTCGAAAATATGTTAATATTACGACGTCAAGAAATATAAACGAGGCTAATAGGACACGCGGCGCCGCTGATATAATACACGGAAGGTCACCATTAAACTTGCTTAAAATTAGCAATGAGGTTACATCATCATCAGCAACAGCTAGTGTATAGCCTTGACACCGATGTGCAGGAGTCAGGCAGCACCTGGGCTGTTCCACCATAATACTAAGGTAAGGATGGGGCAGCTACGGTAATTACTGAGATAAGGATCATGTCGCTAGGCGTACATACCTACTGAAGAGACCGCCAACAAATGGAACGGCTCATTACAGTGCCAGTCAAGAATTAGAACAGAGATTATATACATTGCAGTTTAGCACTGCCAGGACCAAGTAAAATGAAAATGGCGATTTCTCGCAGGAACAGTAGTGTTTAAATCGTTATGTATGAAGCACGCTGGTACTGAAAAATAACAGCTAGTAAACAAGCGAAATAGAAAGAAACGGAGCAAGCAAGGAAAACGACTACCTACAAAGTAAGGGTGAACCATAACTTATGGAAAGCTGTTCTTAGTACGTAACATACGGTACCTACCGAAGGGCAGGCGAAGTTAACAAATTTCAATGAACTACCTACCATTGATCGAAGTCCTATTAATGCAAATGCGAAGTTGACTTAGGAAAAACGAGTTTAGAGAGTTCTGATGGGGAACGTTATAAACGTTACGGTTAGGGCGCGCTCGATTGGACAGCAAATTAAGCCTTCGAGGTTTACCCTCTCCTTAACTTCAGACTGGTGCCCTGCCTCCCGCCCATTTATTGCAGTGTCAAGCGTAAACCCTTAATTGATTATAACTAAAGACTCGCAAGAATTGAATTTTATTTACTTCTTAAAATGGAAACTGCAGTCGGATCAACATACTTGGGTTGCTTCGAGCACCTGTAAGACGATTCAAAGTATAACGAAGCCGAAGTTCCTGTCTGCAGATTCGAACACATTAAGTCGACTGAGCTGGGCTTCGATAGACTTGACGACCCAATCGACCGTGCTTTTAGACGAGGTAGGTACCTATATGTTAGGGTTAGGCCAGAGGTTCCCAACCAGGTGCAGAGATTCAATTTTTACAGAAAAATTGTTTGAATTATTTTACTGGGCTTAATCTATTTCGCTGTAGGGGTCCACACGTCATAAGTGACTAGAAAAGAGGGAACGAGTCAAAAAAGGTTAGGAACCGATGGGTTAGGCAACATACATTAGGTCTGAGCAGAGTAAGACGAAGTGCATTCATACCAGACTGTCTTAGTTTACTGCAGGCAGGGGTTCACTGTCGTATGCTCTTATAGTAGGTATATACCTGTTTTTACTAGGGGAAAGCCTACGCTGAGACGTAATACAGCATGGTACACATAAACCTAAGGTCAAGTACTACAGGATAGCACAGGAAAGCGTAGTCAATAGGTCCTGGTCATCTTGGTATTACGCATACGGTTACAACAGGGACTGAATGAACATAGAAACAATATCACCCTTGTTTCGCTATCTTCCATGATGGTACCGTAGCTATATCACAATACGATAAAAGGAAAAAAATGCTTACACAAAGTCACAGAATAAAGCGACAAACAGTACCTAGGTAGAAGCTTCAGCTACCTCAACTCTGCTTTCTCGGGAAAACATAAGTTAATTGTATTCAACATAAGAAATCATTTTGATGCATAAAAAATGAAGTACACACCAATATAAAATGTTCTTTTGAAAAGACGAAACCCAGGCAACTAGGATCACTGAGTGAGGGTTAAAAAAATGAAGTAAAAAAAACGCAGATGGAATGACAAACAGGGTGACAACGGAATGAAAGTTGACCCATAAGAGTAAACATACGCCTTAACGCTTTAACGAATAATATTTACTATATTTCCAACACTGTGTATAAATTTGCTATAATTTTTTTTTCTTATAGGTAACCTGATAACGGCTAGCATCGATTTTATGGCGATCTCCCTTTTTATTCCTTACTCGTAACTGCAGGCTAAAAATTGTATTAAAAGTGGGGTAAAAACTGAATTCCCTACATTAGGGGTAAAAAATAAACTAGGATTTTTTCACAGCAAGAGAGGACCTCCATTTTATTACCCCTAATGCGGGTAATTAATTTTTTTTATCCCACTTTACTATTATCAGTTATTCGAAGACGCATAACGCTCAGATCGATACAATCTCATCATATAGCTAATGCATAGGCTAGGTATATACAGCTAGGCAGACCTCCAATCGACGGTTCGAAGTCCGTGTGACGTCATTATTGTCTCTTGGCGCCGCTGGAGATACGAAAATACGAGTTTAAGCAAGCGATCAACAGTACGATCGTCGTTGTCGTTAATTTTCTAGCAATAATATTGAAGAAATCAAATCATTTGCCGGTGCCAGCAATAACCAGCGTGAATTGGCTGTGGAACAGTACACAGTACCAACTCCATTGCAGTCGCAATAAATGGCACGAGTGTCGTATCGCTTATATATCTTGAGCATATATACATCCTTTTTTTGTGCCTGCGGTTTTATATTACTTTTCTACGCGAATTATATAATATATATTTTTTCAGTTCATGTTTTTACATTTCTTTTTTTTTTGCCATGACTCACAAGGTCTTACCCGTCTGCTTAGCGACTAGCACATGCAAGTGGCGCCATGTGGTTCTAGATCAGGGGTCACATAACTACGGCCCGCGGGCCGGATCCGGCCAGCGACGCCATCTCATCCGGCCTGCCGACGGTACTCGAGTGTGCTATATAAAACGTATGAAACACTGACGTTGTGTAGAATTCCAGGAGATATTCGCTGTGTAAAACTGTCTTTAGCAATATGTGCTTTAATTCTATAATTATTAATTATAAATATTGCATGGTTACTGAAACCAGTCGTTTCTGCTGTAAGCTTCATAAGCGGATGTGCAGGTAATCGCTGTCAACTCCAGGCTTTTCTTCAATTGTGTCTGAGTTCCGTGACCTGCCTTATTACACAGCAGTGAGGTGATTCAGCAGCGGTAAAGTCCTGTATCGATTGTACCAGCTCCGACATGAAATAAATGCGTTTATCACAGAAAAAGTAAAGCTGATCCACATCTGTCAGAAAGTCAGATGCACTTGGCTGTAAGAGTTATTATTTTGGTTAATTAACATCGTATCATCATGCATGAGTGAAATGAACCTGAAATTTCAGGGAAACGCGAACCTCGGTTGTGATTTCCACAGCAACATAAAAATCATTTTTGGAGAAAACTTTGTTAGTAGTACAACAGGAAAGAGAAAACCTGTCTCATTTTCAATGTTTCAAAAAGTTGTGTGAACAATCTCCGAAAATTTATATCTTGATTTTCCGAAAAAGATTATTCATGCCTTGGAGAAGCACTTTTTGGAAAGATATTTAGATCTTGACAGCAATGAGAGTGATGTTTTTCTGTTCCAGAGTCCATTTGCTTGTAACAATATAAGGTGCCAGTAGCCAGTAGCACTGTAGTTAAAAACCATTGATTTACAAACCAATGATTGATCAAGGGAGGAGCACAGAGAAGGGAAACTTATAGAATTTTACCATCGTTGGCCAGATCTTGACATTCCAAAATTGGAAAAAAAATTGCCACACATTTGGCATAAGTGTGAACCAACATTTCAAGAATTAAAGCAAACATTGACGATATCTTGAAGACTATAAGTGAGTTTCGCAAATCTCACTAACATTTTTTTGTTTATATAATTTGTTTTCATATGTATGAGCATACTACATAGGTAGGAATAACCGTCTTTTTCGTTAACGTCGCCTGCTTATGATACTTTTCAGTAAAAAAAAAGTGTTCCTAATTCGTTTTGTAATTAGCGCATTGCTAGCCACTCACGTATGTCTCTGCAAAAGGACTTCCATGCGTTTATTCTTCAGACCTTTGATTTTGACATAGCATATCTTAAGCCCAATGATTGTCCGGCCCGCGTTCGTCATTCTTTCAGTCATCAGGCCCTCTATGAAAAAAGTTTGGTGACCCCTGTTCTAGATGATGATCAGTGCCTGGTCAACAGCAACACGAACCAATACGGGAGGGTTTGCCAGTAGTGAGTGGGGCCAAACTGACTTAGCCTTTATCTCTGTACAGCACGATACAGACGGTTGCAGGAGATCTGGACGGAAAACCAACTCGACGAGTCGTCGACTTCTCCAAAAATAGGGTTCGTCGAGTTGAGTTCTCCTGATACTGTCGTCGACTTCTCTCTTCACAATACCGGTACTTAGAAAGGGCGTTAGCTTGTGCAATAGAATTATAAAAAATATCTATCTTTATCTTCAGTAAAAATAGCGGATTCAGAATATTGTTTTTACTTGCAATTATCACTAGTGAAAGTTATTGGAACGACATGTCAGAGCGTCATTACTTCGGTCGGCGTAACAATAATGATAATAACCATTATATATTACGTACGTCGGTGACTCTTCAAGTGGGTAGCATGTGCCTAAGTGTGCTCACTAAGTTAATGGGACAGAAGATTGTTTTCGTATCATAAATAAGGCTTGCTTAATTATGGTAGAAAACACGACAGCCAGCTGATCAACACTCACTGCCAACTTGTATTCCAGGAGAAGCTACGGCTGACGTACAAACAGCGTCAACAACAGATTTTTCACCTGTGGGATCAATTTCCCAAACGACTAATCAACAACAGGACTCACATTAGGAACATTTCTCATTTCTATCAGCCTGCTGAACTTTAGATTTGTTTCATTTAAGTGATATTTTTTTTCATTCCGATACGCATTTTTTCATATATTTTCAATAAATTTTGTATTGCTTTCTATGTTCTCTATTATATCCCTTTTTTGTTCCTAAAATCAAAATTAAAATAACATACACTTTAAATGATATGCTATTATAATACATATATGCTTTATATTATACCTATGTCTTCCTAATGCTCTTGTATGTTGGAGACATCGACGGACAACTCGACTTCCGTCGAGATCTCCAATGTCAATCGTCGAGTTGGACTTTGGTCGAAATCTCCTGATACCATACAGACAACTCAATACATTCCATACCTACGTTCAGCATGCGACTGCAATATTGGCTTGGCAGGCCGTACTATTACGATGTATGGCACGAGCGCTAAGCATAAATAATACAATAATATCGGGCGTGAAGGAGTCAACATTTCGCAAAGGGACACCGCGAAGAAAAGCTTTCTTCGGCGGCGACAAGCGGCGTGTGGAACGCCACATCGTGCAGCAACAGCCACTGGAACGCTCGCTCTAGTCGACTCGAGGCTGAAGGTATCGGGTCGTAAGAAAGGTCAGTGTAGTGAGTCACAGAACCTGACCCAACGCTCTTCGGTTAAGCTACCACATAGTGCGTGCGGCAGCTACCAAACATGCCTTCGATATTATTATATAGAATAGTGTAAGCCTCCGTTTCCACAACAACGGCGATCTAACAGAGGGAGAAGCAAGGGACATACAGTATGGCGATAGAAATGGGGAACCCGTGCACGAAGGTGTTATGCTTTCGATAAGCACTCGGCCAACGAGATAATGATTATTAAGTGATAACCTCCGCCAAGAATTTTATGAGTTTGGCGGGTTAGTCTGTTATTATGTTTTACTCCGGGAGTTCTGATAATCCCGGCCTAACACGATCGAGTAGCGAGCCTATATCATACAGTCCACCAGCCTTAGTAGGCCTAATGATATCTGCTCGCGAAATGGTATAGGCAGTAAGTAATTAAAGGCAATACCGTTTGAAATAAACCAGTTCACCATCAGGTGTGATGTGCTACAAAATCATGAACACTGGTACCTACTAATACTTGATAAATTATTCCTTGTCCGTCCAATCAAACAAGATATTTTAGACAAGATTCAGTATCGTACTGGTATATATTGAAGCGCTGAAGACGAATTTGTATAAGTTAAAGCCGTCGGACATCGCTACGGTAGTAGTTCGGAGATATTGATGTAGGTACCTAACAAGTTCAATGTTATATGAAAACCACAGTGCAGCGCATCACTGTTTTTATACTAGATATATAGGTAGCGATTGAAACCCTTCATTTTCGCAATGAATTTCTACAATCTGCAGCATGTGCCTATTCCAACTTGACCTCCCCTATTATTACGTAATCTGACCTATTTTAATGTAATCTAAGCTATTGCAAGGTAACCCATCAACTGTAAAATAACCTAACCCATCGTAAGTAATGTAGTCGAACCTACTGCAACGTAATCCAACCTATTGTGACGTCATCCAACCTATTGTGACGTCATCCAACCTATTGTGACGTCATCCAACCTATTGTGACGTCATCCAACCTATTGTGACGTAATGCAACCTATTGCAACGTAAACCAACCTATTGTGACGTAATGCAACCTATTGTGACGTAAACCAACCTACTGAAACGTAATTTTATTTTCTGTAACGTACGGTAAGCTAACCTACGTAGCGTAGGTACTATAATGTAAGCTAACCTATTTTAACGTAGTTTAACCTAATGTAACAATTTAACCTACTGCAATGTATAACATAATCTAACCTAGGTATTTAAGCGCAATAATCTAAGTTATTTTGACATTGTAGTTCAACAGATTTCAACATAGTATATGCGAACCTTTTTCAGCATAGTAATCTAACCATTTCAATATCGTATTTTGAACATTTTTCAAAGCAATCTAACCATTTCCAACGCAATCTAACTTATTTCAACGTAGGTAGGTAATATCACCGGTTTCATCGTAAGCCAACCTATTTCAGCAAAATCTAGCCTATTTCAATGTAATTTGAGCTTTTACAATGTAATCAAACCTATCCCATAGTTACTTAATCTAATTCATTTGACTATAAAGTCATTCTATTCTGTTGTAGTATTATTTAACGATACCTAAATAAGTCAATCTAATGCAGCCTATTATGAAATCAACTTGTTATAGCTAATATAATCTAACCTCACAAAATTGTGGATTAGAAACAAAAATACGCACAATGGCTTACATCGCAATGTACTTAATGTAAAGATGCGGAGTTGAACGGCGCTGCGGCTCTGATGTACAGTATTAATGATAGATCGAACCTCAACTAATAATTTCAGACGGCTGAAACCTATGAATTCGGATCAAACATCATTGTATCCACCAGAATAATGGTCTGAAATTCTTAGGTTTAAATGGAGGTTCAAGTAAAGATAATACGGTATTGTTTTACTTTAGGTTCGGCACGGACTTTCGGTATTTTGACACCTTGTCTCTTTAAAAGAAGCCATTTTAATACGTTTTTTATGAATAACATTTGTTGGGCGAATGCTTCGTTTTCGAGATATATCACAAATTTACTCTTCCGGTAAGAATATCATTACCGCAGCAATCGTAACACATAACATCGGCAATGGCTACATTTCCTGTTAATTTCAGTAGGCTACCGTACTACGACGGCGGCTACCGGTTATTTTCTCCCGTAGAAAAACAATGGGAGCTTATTTGCGCTGTATCTCGAAAACGAAGAGTTTTCCCAAAAAATGGTATGGATGAAAAACGTTTTCAACTGGCTCATTGAGCCGATGTGTCAAAATATGAAAAAGTCGTGCCGGACCTAAATTAAAAATTTACCAACGAAAATACCCAATATTTACACTTTTTGGTGATTTCTGAAGCTGTTTACAGATAGAATTCTATTTATTTTTTTTTCGCAAGATAGTAGATAGCCATCCATGTCTCTTTCTTTTCCATTAAATTGATGCAGTGACAGACAGAGACGATTGAACGCCAGATTTTTAGGCAGATTCTCTGACGGCGCGGTGTTCTGAGGAAGCGAAAAAGGGAGGTAAATAAGGTCAAGAAACACAGGGAAACAAAGCTTATAAAACGGCACAAGGGGAAAAGCTCCGAGCAACGGGCCGGCAAGGAAGAAGAGGAACAGGACAATGATCATCAGTGAA
>LQNS02278094.1:4650123-4663053 GCA_001587735.2 Parhyale hawaiensis | reverse complement strand
CACCGCGAGGCTATTTCAGGATGGACTGTACGCTGTCTTTGATAGACGTAACGGCACTTATAGTGTTGTCTCTGATCATCTCCAGCCACACCGGTCCGTTGGTTTGCAAGTATACTAAGAGAGAGTGCAGGAATCGTTGGATGGCGACCCATGCCGCCACTGCGTACTCGCACATCGCTTCCCAGGCCGCTCTAACGGTAGGGTTCTGCTGGAATGCACTCCACCATGCCTGTAAATAAATAAGAAACCATATGCATTATATATCAGCTTGCTATTATTATTATTGAAACTCCAGGCAGGGGCTTCAATGGACGGGTAATAAAACCCAAATGAAGTGTTGAGCAATCCCCAAAATGCTGCTAAGAAAAATTCTCAAAAATCACTCACAGCGGACTCGAACGAATGAAGCGCAAACGGCCGAAAATATATTCCGGCAATGAATTCTACACCAGCACAGTTCTAGGTATAAAACGGCTGAGCTACCGAGCTCGGCACATAACAAGTCTCCAAAGTCACGGAATGGACCATTGGCCGCAGCTCGTATCTCCACCAAAGACCCTGGTAGTAAGAAAAGAAGAATGCAACCAAAGCCTGTCGTTACTGAATACTTTACGAAACATACCAAGGCAAGCAACACTCAGTCTCCGTACGGGACAAGTTCACCAGATAAGTCTGGGCACACAGCCGACTGGGCGAAACGACTAGTTGATCCAGCAGACTAGTATGACTGGTTGGCAGTAAATACCTAGTGCTATGGAATTATTGGTCCACATTGCATCAAATGAATGACGCATTACCGTAACATACACTTAAGATTAACTGTTCATTCTAATGGCGTATCACGCATTCTTGTGAGGAAGCTTTGATTATCACCCGTGAACAAAGTGAGACAGGTGATGATGTTTTTGTTGAAGATAAAAGTATATGTACTTGTATACATATTTGTCTGTCCACCCAATAAATGGTCGAAGGAGCTGAGAAATTTTCGTAACTTTTTGTAGGAAGTTTGGTGGGTTGACCTAGATGTGACCAATGGCACCAATGGCAAAAAATTAGTCCTAGCGGGCCTCTACCGGGTCGAATTTGCCTCCACCACGGCAGATCGTCTCAAGCCACGAGGCCTCCCATTTTTTCTGCTATTTTTAGGAGATCTGCACAGAGATGGCAGTGTAGAGCTAGCCTTGTTGGACGCAGCATCCAAATGAGAAATTAGGATTATCTGGCCATCAAAAATGACTTTGCCCCTACCGTGGGTGATGGTCTAACGCCACCGAGGCGCTCTAGTTAAATAATGAATTAAGGCGTTAAATCTTAGCCCCCTATACGATAACATAGAGATGACATTAAAAATAGCCAACGGAGTCGTTTGAGCTAGGCCTCCGGGAAGTCTGTCTTTCGAAGTTTTGCGCCCACTTTGCTTTCTTCAGATTTCATACTCCAAATAATCTTGATTTCTTTTGCTCTTCCTTTTCTTTCCCGACTTGAATTACTGTTCCCAAGCGCGCCGACCCTGGGTGGAAATACTCTCGGGCATGGGTTTCACGTTTCTGTTGATATATCGGTACTTTTATGCTGTTTGTTCTTCCTTGTGACATCGTCTCTGAGCGAGAATGGAGGCTTAAACCACTAACTAAAACCAACGAAGTCGTCAGTTCCGGGTCATGAAGGGGTACACGTAGTATCCTGCATACCTATCTCCCACACGAGTAGCGATCTTGGTGAACGCACGATAGAGGTTATAAGTTTTCACTCAGTATGAACTTGTGTAACGGCATGAAAGATGGGCAAAGGTGACATCTGTGTTCCTCTGATCACTACTGGGTTTTGCTAAATCGAGAAAGGCTATCTATATAGATCTAAGCACCGCAATAACCCTAGTAGTGCCTGAATAAAACATGTGCTCGTAAGGAATACAACCATTAGTAATGTCCTCAAATGTGAACAAAGGTTATAAACTGTTAACAATGTTCCAGAAAAGAAAATACAGTCTGCAATCCGGAAGTGCTTGTGAAGCAGGCTACTTAGAAGGTCCTCATAGGAAAAAAAATGCTATTGACCTGTCTGAAGCAAGTCATAGGTGAAGTAACTTGCAAAAGCTAACAAGTATGTTCTAACTTCTGGACTGGCTATTAACCCATTAACTGCGGCATGCCTATCTTTTATACCTATAGTTTCGGGAACGGATGTTTCTGTCATTCACAGTTAATGGGCTAAAGATCCCTAGAAATAAAAAAACTTGTTTGAACGAGGAACCCAACAATGAAAGCATCTCTGACCACAAGTATAGATAGTAGAAAAAACTAGAGAGCACTCTAAGAGGGCATACCTCCACCAAGCAAGGCAACGATCACGAAAAATTAAAATTGGTTCAGAAGCCATGATTTTCTCGGTATCAATACCAAAATTTAATCATTTGTGCCTTTTGAGAGTTTTAACAGTTTCTGTAATTTTCGTAAAGATCCGTTCATAACTTTTAGAGTTAGGTGTGCTGCTGACAAACATTAATCAAACGGACAAACTGATCATCACCAAAATTTAATCATTTACGTCTTTTAGCCTTACCAACAAGTCCTTTAAATTTCATAAAGATCCATCCATAACTTTTTGAGTATTTGTGCTAACAAGAACAAAATCAAACACACGAACAAACAGATCACCACAAAAATTAGGTCATATACTCATTGTAATATACCTACCAAACAACTCGTGTAAATATCATAAAAATCCATTAATAACTTTTTGAGGTATGGTATTACAAAAAATGAGGCCGTTAAATGGACAGATGGATTTCACAAAGATCCATTCACAACTTTTTGAGAAATCTCGGTGACATACGGTACAAACACGACACGAACATAACCTCCTTGGCGGGGGTAGAAAAAAAAAAGTAAGCTGATGTATACTAATTGGGCAACGAAACAATGCTTTGTTGACAACGGTAACAGCAATGAGGAGTGCACCCATAAATCATTACTAAGCTCTTCCAAAAGAGGGAAAAAAAGAGACACATAAAATGCTAAAAAAATGTGGAAGCCATGCACCGAGGTGTTCCCACACACGATCAACGCGCATGGGTACAGCACGTCGGAAAAGAGGAAGAACAGAAGAAAGTAACATCAGCAGGAGTGTCAAAGCGGAAGGAAACAAAGTGGGCATGAACGACACAAATCCTGAAGGTCTAGCTAATGGCTTAATTCGCTTAAGTAACCTGCACAATCACCCAGGGGTAGCTGCTCCCATATAACCACATAGGATAGGCGAACCTAATTAACCTCATCCTATGGAATATGCACAACGTGCAACACCTCATAATATAAAGTAGAAAAATGTAACTAACCCAATTCAATAGACTATGACCCATCTTTTACAGGAAGATTACAGCACTAAAATACAGCGTATGACACCAAAAATCGGAACATCAAACACTGGAAGTATTGAACACTGAAATAAACTTCAATATCTATTAGCTCTGTTTGTATATCTGTCGGTCCATATACTACCAAGCGTGAAGGAAGTCGGCAGAAATGTAACCAAGTTGGAGCTTGTGGCCTATCTGTAGAAAACCTTCATAGGTGATTATTAAACCAGGTTGTAGATTATGGCGTTAGTACGTAAGTCTAAAAACTGTATGAATTTTTTATCTTTGCCATGCTTAATATCCAAGCAATCAAGACACCTGACAGTTTTGCTTAGCACTCTTGCACTCGCAAGGCTGCTGATTTTTACTTTCTTCAAACATTAAAACTTTGTTTCTCTGAGTTTATGAAGCACAAATTGAGAAAGGACCACAACGCATAAACTAAGATATTCTTCACAGTAAGATAGTAGAAGCGCTAAGACTAGGGAAAAACATGAGATAAGTGTTGCAGCAATTAATTTTCGCCAGGTAAATTAATGATTTTATATTTTGAAACAGCTTTTTACTGGAGTGAAAAAACTTAAGTGATATCAACGAGTTTCAAACGATATGCGAATGTCATTCTCTGTTTTGAGTGATGTCTTCTAAAAATAATGTTTGTTCTGCACATCACGGAACGGACAAAGGATCGTTTTGCTCCACAGAATATAAACAGATGCGCTCACGCTTTTGTTCATGCAAGTTGACAGTTGTGTGCATCCTTTATAAGCAAATTACAGGTAACGAAAGTATGATCACCGAGGGAGAGACACCACGAATTCTTCACCGTTATTCATAGACAAATTAGACATATTTACTTTTTTTGGATGGCTCTAGCCATGGCCGAACTGACAAATCCTTTGATTGATCACAGGACAGGCGCCGCAATAATGCCTACATGGAAGCAACCGGTAGCACAAGCCAGATCTGTAATACTGCCAGGATTTGTTTCCAACGTGAGGGAGGATCTGGACAGACTCACTATGGGGCTGACAGCTGAGGTAGTCTATCAGGTATCGCTGTGGCAAGTGAATTTTCCGGCTGCAGCTCTCTGCTTCACCCCAAACCGGAAGGTCTTAAGCTATGGTTTCCTAGGAAAGCGGTGCCGCTATATTACGGCCGTAACGTTACGGTTGATGACGTCACAAAAACTGTTATATTATTTTCGCGGGCACTGGTTTCCTAGAGACCGGTGGCGCCAGTCTCGTGACGGCCGTCATAGCGGCAGCGCACTCTGCGCCACTGTTTTCTTACGTTGTTGTCGGTGCCACGTTACGGTGGGAGATTGTAAGAACTCAACAATGTGCGTTCGCTCTCCGCTTGATCTCACCGCAATGCGCTCACAACACAGTTCTAACTTTACACCCTTGCACGGCCGTAACGTTACGTTCGCCGCACAACGTAACGTTACGGCCGTAATATAGCGGCACCGCTTTCCTAGGAAACCATAGCTTTAGACAGCCAAACGAGACTGCTTGCTCGTAGTGCTGATGGTGGAAGTATTTTTTTTAAACATAGCTATCTAACATGTGTAGTACGTTTATTATTATTATATATTTATTGTTTCCCCAACGCAGCCGCTACTTGGCGATTCAGCAGTGAATTTTGCTTGGCATTATTTACCTTAACAAATTATATCAAATTGTAGTTCGAATATTAAGTTGGAACAGTCTACAAGGAATCCAATTATATGTATGCAATTATACTGAGGGTCTCTCGGATATGTACTTACGTCTACTAGGTAAGCTCACTATAGGCCTATTGTATGGTCATGGAGGATTGCAGTACGTTTATTACGCCTGATTTTTTAAAATCATCATTTCGCCCACATTACATCTATGAAAGATTAACGCAATCACAATGTCACATACAGCCTGAGACTTGCTTTCGATTGTCTATACAGCTGCCGCATCAGCTCCTGCAATACATAATTTTTCTCGACAGCAACACACATTTACTAGGACATAATAACTAAGACTTGAGGTAGGTACTGTTGGCATAAATTTTAGGAGATTGGGAGAGGATAAAATATGAGCACTTACATAACTGTTTTCATTACCACAGGAAAGTCAGTAGCTAGCTCGCAGGGAAGGATGAAGCAAAGACTCACCTGCAGCTGAGCCCATACGGCTGCACAGAACCTGACGGTGGCATCCCACATGCCCTGCCAGTCCTGAGCAAGCAGCCACTCGTACACCACGTAACACTGCAGCGCCACCCAGTCATACGCCACACGGGAGTACCGAGACACTTGCGATGTGTATGGCGTCAGGTCACCGGTGTACACCTCCAAATACTCCTGTGTTGCGTACGCTGCTTTCCGAATGGCTTCTCCTGCCTGACCAAATGTTGACCCGGCAGTTTTGTACACAAGTTGGCCGGTCTTTCTTAAATTTTCAGGCTGGAACGCTTCGGCAGTGACGTTCTGAAGTCGGAGCAAGCTCTTCTGGAGCCGCGGCACGGCAGCCTGGAAGCCCGCAGTGCTGTAGTCTCCTTCCAGGTGAAGGTGCATGCACCAGCCCGCCGCAGTGACAATGCAGACCAACAGCATCATATTTATGAGGCTCATGCATGAGCACCAGCTGCTCCTCTTCTGGATATTGCCACCTGGCAATACAGAAAACATAATATGAGCCGGCTGGTCCATGGGATCTCTCCTACTGCTCAACAGTAACATCAGGTGGCACTTGTGACACAGGTACCTAGTAGGTATTTGGCGGGAATATGTGAAACACGGAATGCAACACAAACATCGCATATATGATCGGTTGAGCCCCGTCCACACGATCAAAGTTTTGCCTGCACTTTTTATCTTTTCATCAGTTCTGAACAAGTAGAGACTTTTCTCAGCACTCGAATTTGGTGCTTATGGCAGACTAACTTGATGGAAAACAAAAACGCTACGTTGGTGCGGACAGAAAACAATAATGGAGAGCATTATTACTCGTAGTAAAACATAATTATTTTATGTATGAGCAAAACCTTATTTATAATTCAAATTAATGCTCATAGTTGGTTTTACGGTACCAACGTTAAGTGGCAACTTCTGAAGAATGAGAAGGATATGTCAGGTCTCAAAACGCATAGCTACAAGTAAATATTGGCAGTTGTGACCCTTTTTCGCTTATATGAATTTCGTTCACCGTCAAAAGAAACAACAAAGCAAAATTTAAATTTCAAAGTAATAAATGGGCTGACAAAGGCATGAATTTCAATGGAAAGTGAGTTGATGAATTTAATTATAGATTCACGACCCCGTCAGCTGCTACTCCACACAAGGGAGTCGCCTATGAGTGGCTCTACTTAAACTAAATTTTTATACCCATTTTCTAGCTTCTAAGAAATTATATTAATTTTAAATCAAGGCCACAGCAAAGACGATTGATACAATAGACATGTCCATTACCATTTGACTTAGCTCTGGACGTGATATTAATTTCTACAATATTAAAAGGAGTATGGAAAGTAGTTAGATGGGAATAGAATGCTTATTTTAGTGGCATTTTAAATAATTTTTAAGGTTACAGGTCAGCTGGCCGAAAGCACAGTACGGCGTACAGCTGTCAACAATGGTGATTGTATGCTGCTTTATGCAGTATTGTTATAACAATACTTCACCAAGACGCCAGAATAATCATTCTGGAAAAAACTTGGCGATGGAAAGGTTATTGCTTGATAAATTTGCGTGAAGTGTTTGATTGTGGTGTCCTGCAGTCTCGCCGTCTGGAAGCAAAGCTGACATTTTTGTGTTTTTGTTCACAGATCTTTTTTGTGTCAGTGTTTGATGAAGTGTTTGATTGTGTGGAAGGGGTTTTACCCATGATGCCAATGATGGGTTTCAAGGTATCAGTAGTACCTATTATTGCACCGGGAAGATTCAGACTACACCAAATAATATCGAAGTTTAGATTTTCAGAATCTAAAATTGGTAGGTAATGCTAATTGGCACAATTAATGAGAGCTGATACCTTAGGGCGGGTTCACAACTTCACACTATAGCCTTCTGTTGCTGTCACAGTTCGTCATCCAACAAACAACGCCAACACTCGGATGAATGAGAGAGCTAGCTTGTGCGATGGTACCTTCAATGCAGTACCAGTATGCTTTACTTTTGAAGGCGAGGTACACTGAAGCAGCAAGCAGACAGAACATTCTTTACTTGCAGTTTAAGGTATTTTCAACGAATCACACACTCTGCTAGTGCAGCCTATCCAACCAAGGTTGCACTTAGACCGTCTTTTTATAATGAAGCTCAACAACAGCAAAACAATTGAAAATAAGGGTTTATTAGTTCAATATACATGTTGCCAAAAACGTGCTACAGAGTGCTAACACAGTTCATACAAATGATAAACTGTATGCCCCACTTTGCTTGCCAGCATCTTCGTTGAATGACTGACTGGGCTAAATGGACTAGAAGACTCGATTGTGAACCCGTTTTCAGATGCAATTGGTCAACAGTTGCATCACAGTTATCTACAAACACTTGCAAAAGAATAAAAACTCATAATACGTGATATGTACAGTGAGTAATTCCAAAGAGCGAAAAAATGCACACCTCTCGCAGCTTTTTTGCTGCCCTTGTTGCCAGTGCCATTACTGGACTTGGCAGTATGGGAACCACCACTACCACCAGTCCTGAACGACGTCTCCTCATGCTGGACCTTTGGTTGTTTTTTCTCAACCTGCCGTTCCTTTTTGGTAGATTTCTTCTCATTTCGCAGCCGCGCTGCCTCAGCTTCTTCCCTCTGCTGCTGCTCACGTGCCTCCACTGGACCAACCAAAACACATACAAAGTGCGTTAAACACTACACCACAGATAAAGCAAAAGAACTACCTAATCTGCAAGTGCACTGGCATGCCTGAATTTCTACGGACTATATTCGGGAAGCAACAAGAGAATTCACATAGATAACAGGAGTAAAAATGAACTATTTTTTAGTATGTAGCATGTAGTCACCATCTGCTTTATATGGTATCTAAATAATCGTTGTGCATGTAGTTACTTTTAAATCTCCAAATGATTAACACTAGCTATGCATGATATAGTGCTGACAAGCTTCAGAATTGCATAACAATACCTATTTCAGTTAGATTTTACAGCCACCACTTATTCAAATTGTCTTGTGTTTCCTCAAAAATTATGTTCAAATATCACAGAAGTCAGGCAGAGCTTACCTGGTAGCTACCTCTTAAGAGTAGAACACAATCAATGTAGAAAAATTAAACATAGCTATTCAAAACATCAGCAATCACGATGTCCAAATAACATTAACAAGCCATATAACAAAGTGGGATAAAAACAATACACACCTTTAGCCTTGTTAGCCATTTCCTGCTCTATAGCTAAATTTTTCTCTCTTGTAAAGTGAGCAACTAGCTTTCTGGCGGCAGTTTCACACTCTTTGTGAGTCAGACACTGGCCAACAACCTTCTGAATGGCAGGATTAAGGGGGTTATTTTTGATGTCCAAGAATCGGAGATGCTTCAGATGGTGAAGGGATGGTGGGAGATCTTTGAGCTGTAATAGAAGTAAACGTCACTCATTTCTTAGTGCGCACAATGCTATAGAAATAGTGAAACACTTCACTGCTGGGTACTTCAAAGTGCAACAGTCAGCTTGTTATAGCCTAATTAGATTGAGTATGTAATTTAAGCCTCAATTTTCACCACAAAGGCAGCCTCACAGAGGAAGAAAGAAGAGACAAGTAGTGCATCTATAGAAAAATGGCACTCCTGCACAAGGACGTTGTCACACAGGATCAACATGCATGGGCACAGCAGGTAAGGAAAGAAGAGCAGAATAAAACATCATTAAAATGAGTATTAAGTAGGCTTAAAACATGTCTTGAGGATTTAGCTGCGTCTATGGTAATATTATCAACAGGATTGCCTGGAGGGTGCTACTCCCCATAGGATGAGTGAACCAAATTAATGTAACCCTAGGGCCCACCTTATGTCCCCTGAAAGAATGATCTCAAGTTTCTTTTCTTACCTTTATAACTATTTAAAATCATTACTGGACATAGCAGTATGTCTTATTCTAATTATTTTTTGGTAGCAAGACAAAGAATGTTTCAAACGAACTAAATAAATTCCATTAATAGCCTGCCTTCTATATATTTCCAATTTTAGTAAACCAATCCACGACATAGTCTACCGTATATTGAGGATTGTATACAGTACTGTAACTCCATAAGTACGGTAGCTACTAGCTACCTATTTAATTCATTTGCACGTCAAATCAATGTTTTAACAAGAACCACAAGTAAACTCACTGTTTCTAGTCAGATGGCGCAATACTGGTATTTTGAATTTGTATCATATATTAAACAATTTCCCCACCAATGGGAGTGAAAATAGTTGTTCGATGGTTTAAATCTGTAACATAATGGCTAATAACAGCACATGAACTCAGCTATTACAGTGGAACTGAATTGGGCAATATCTCAGAACTTTACCTGGTTATTGTAGAGGTCAAGGTGCTTGAGATTGAGGAGCAAATGGAAAGTAGATGGTAGAGTGGTCAATTTATTGGAGGAGAGGTCTAGCTTAATGAGATGACTCAACTCAGAGCCAAAGTTAGAAGGAAGACTCTTCAGCAGATTAGACGAGAGATCGAGTGTTGTAGCTCGAGGTACAGTCGCCTGGAAGAGAGGTCACAGTTAACACTAACACCAGGGTAGTTGGTAGCAGCAGTGGCGGTAAGCAGCAATAAACAAATATGCTCGTGTTTGAAGGGCTAGCTAGCCTGAATTGCAGTGAAAGTTTAACAATTTACAAATCATACATTGGCTTTGTCACAAATAGGCACCAGAAACACTTGAAAGTTACCAATAGTAACACCACAGTGTAATTTTAAAATTTCCCCAGCGACAATGCATGAGAAACATAGCTGTGGAGTTGGATGGACAAAACCTAACTCATGGGTCTGAACAGTATCCAACTCAAGCTGCTGGGTCAGTGCTAGCCTTAAAAATGTTTCACTCCAATTCCCTCCTCTGTAATGCTGATGAGAGAGATTTATTGCAAGTACGGTAGCTACTTTCCAAAATCAATGTAGGCTACTGCATAGTTATTAGTAACACAATAATGCAAGATTAACCCTTTTGATGCGATTGGGTTATATTATATATATATATGTATATCCCAGTATTTTCACCTAATTTACAAATGGGCTTAATAGGTCTTATTTTTAATAGCCACTTCACCAAAGGAGAGCTTACTTCAAATATGAATGAGATATAGGCTAGTTCTAGTTTTGAATGAATAGTCACTCATAATATCCAATTTTACTAGAAAATGAAAGTTATTTATTCTTATTCAGTGGAGTCATTTTCAATATACGGATAAGGGTGTTTTTACTGACATTTACATTAGCTGCCCGAATAAGGAAAAGTATGTTAGTTTGGATGTTTTACAAGCATTATTACCTAAATAGTTATCTGCACTTTACTGGTGGGTTATGCATGTCCCACTTTTAGTGGCAGTAGACTACTTAAAGGGATGTGCCTATATGTCCCAGTAAAAAAACTAAATGCAAGAAAAAATACTTCCAACCTACTAAGAGCATCCAATACTATCCCAATTGACCCAAAAACATGCTAGAATGTTCTTAGATTTAACAGTAAAAATTTTTCTCTGAAAGGGTTAACTGAAACCCCTAGACGCTGCATTTGCTAAGAAATGGAGGAGAGTTGTTATCTTGCTTTGCCAGACACCTAGCATACAATACTAGGCACAGATACACAATAATCAATTAAGACACCTTAAGCTAGAAAAGATAGAGGTAAAACTAATGTGCCAGTAATTGTTTCATCATGAGACATTCAACTACATATTTACCATTACTATAGGTACAACAATGCAGTTATCTTTTCAGCACAAGCACGGATAGCTAGCTAGGCTATATAGGCTACCTAGCACATACACTAGAAGTGGAGGGCAAGAAGGTAGAATCAGCAGGCACCAATAGCCAATTGGCTATTTTCAATTGGTAGATATCATAGGTACATTTCATAGCTAATTTTTTTTTTTTTAAATTACTTCACTTAGATCTTAGCTACTTTACTGCCTTTATATCATAAAGAGAAAACAAATAACAGTACCAAAGCAGCCAACAAATTCTAGTAGAAATAATCTCTCAAAAAACATCTTATGCATAGCTTCAATCAAGAGAAGTTCTTGGCAATGATAAGCAAGGTTGGCATGGGGTTTTTACCATTCCTGGTAAAACCCCCATGCCAGCCTTGATGATAAGCAAAGCAAAACAAAAGCAAAGTTGAGAAACATCTTGACTGCACAAAGCCATCTTCAATATTTTTTTCATGAGGAATGACTTGCAGTCCAGCCATGAAAAAAACAGTAGCTAGTCACCAGGCCCAATTTTACTAATGTGATAACCACAATAGGCTGTTGCAAATGCTAAACTTTAACATTATATAGTGAATAACAACAAAAAAATAGCCAGTGCATCACATCTTATAACACAAATTTTAACATAAAAAACCACTTCAATACTAATAATAATTAGCTACACTGAAAAAGTTCAAGTGACACACAGAGAAGGAAATAACTTGTTAGAAAATACCTATCATTCACAAGTATAAGAAGGAAATATATACACAGAGTTGTTCACAGAACACCAGCAATAAAACTACGTATTTAACTGAACACATGCATGCACCAAAATTACCCAAACCATCACTATATTATTTATGGACAAAATAACCCCACCAGTATGTGCAGTATATAGACAACTAGCTAACTGATAACATGTGTAGACACTAGACATAGCTAGCATCTCACAGGTACCATACCATAGATAGCTATTGCTGCCTACATATGATTGAGAGGCAATAGTGTATGCTCAGTCTAAAATAACACTTCAATGTTTATGGTACAAAATACAAATTTAAGGATGTTAGAAATACCGTAGTGCTACTTCTGTCAATCTACTTCCACATTAAATGAAGTCAAATTCAGGCAAGAAAATAGAAACTTTGTTATGGTTTTTGATTACTATAGGCAATTAAATTTTCTTCACATAAAAAATAGGTAGCACTTTTCCTGGTTAGATTAAGAGAACATATAAATTTTTACAACACAGATAGCCTAGGTATTATAGGTAGGTATAACTAGTAACTATCACTAAAGAATTCCAATGGTGAACTCAGGATGATAGTAGAAAATAATCTTCACAGTGATGGTAAAAAGTAATAATGAAAGCATTGGTTCATAAGCTTATGATCTGGTGCTTCTTTACGTATTTGCATGGATGCATATACGATATTTCTAGCGAAGTAGGTAAGGGTTTTTAGCAAACAATTGGTGCAACACATTCTTCCCTAGATACACAATGCAAAAAACGGCACAAAGCCTTTCAATAAGTTCCATGTACCAATTGATGAGAGAGGCGATATAGCAGTTGATAACATACAAATTAATAACATGCTTAGCATGCCATGTAGGTACTTAGAAGAAAGGCTCAATATAGCTATAAGTGGCTATGACTTTGAGCTTCAAATGTCAAC
>LQNS02278094.1:4583971-4609131 GCA_001587735.2 Parhyale hawaiensis | reverse complement strand
CCTTGGGTGCGTGATGCCCAAACATATTATAGCAGGGAAAGGGCCCGCCATAATATGCCCCTGAGGGCAGGCCAATGCTCTATAAGCGGTGTGTTGACGACACGTTTCTTTTATTTAGGAATTCTTGTCACGTAAAGATGTTTATGGATTACCTCAATGGCAAACACAGTAATATAAAATTCACCTGTGAAATGGAGCAAAATGACAAATTATCCTTTTTAGATGTTTCCGTTCAACGTGATGGCAATAGCTTAGTTACTTCTGTTAATCGCAAGTCAACTTTCTCTGGATTAGGTACGAATTTTTTCAGCTACTGTGATGATGAGCCGAAATTTAGCAGGATCGTGACGGTTTTAAACCGAGCCTGGAGGGTGTGCTCTAGCTTCACTAATTTGCATTTAGAATTTAACTTTCTGAAACTGTTCTTTATTTCCAATGGTTTTCAGGCTAGAGTGATAGATCAAAAATTCAATAGATTTTTAAACAACCAGTACTCAGGGGACAACAACTTGGAAGCGACTAGAAAATTTACATATTTGATATTTCCTTTTTTTGGCCCCCAATTGTGTAAACTCAGGGTAGTATTTCCCTACTTTGAAGTTTGAACTTTAACGTAATCCTCATCAACAAAAAGAGAATTGGTTCTCTCTTTCACTACAAAGATCGCCTGCCTGACTCTCTACGTTCGTCTCTGATGTACAACTACTGTTGTTCCAAATGTGGCATGCGCTATGTGGGCTCTACATCACGTAGCCTTAGTACCAGGGTCGCTGAGCATAGAGGCGTTAGTTCCAGGACCGGTCGCCCCTTGTGTACACCTTCTCACTCCTCCATTCGTGAACATTCCTAGTAGTGCAATAGTTCAGTTACTGCAAATGATTTGAAAATTCTCTCTTCAGCTAACGGTAGTCACAATTTGCGCATAATAGAATCTCTGTACATTTCAAAAATAAGCCAGAACTGAACGACATGCAAAGTGCAACACCCCTCTGTATCACAGGTCCCTCGTAAATTAGGTTTTAAATAATGTTTTCAAATTTGTATACAATGAAATTTTTGTCTAACTTACCGGCCTTCATATTTCTCGATTTGACAAATTTTTGCTGATGAGGAGACAATATGTGTCCGAAACGTTCTTTCATTGCCTGACTAGCTCGTGATTTTACTAAGTTTTAGCAAAATGGCTAAATTTTATTTCTTACTTCCCATTATTGTGCGTAATTCAATTAAACATTAATGTGATAAAAAACTGTTTTAACACTTTCACCATATTTATATAAAAACGTCATCATAAATTCAACAATACAAAGATTAACTTATATAAATAGCTATAACTAATTAATTAAATACAGTCAGCATAGCGATAGCAGGTGAGGACAATAGAGTGCTACATCTGTCACATAAAGTCAAGAGAAATACAACTCTAGTGTCAAACATTGAGACAGATAATTATGCGGCAGTCGCCATATTTTATGCCTTGGAATGTCGCACGGCTGCAAAGCTGATAGGAATAGACATAAATTTTATATGTTTACATATGAAAACGAAGTGCATACGATTTGTAAGTATAACTAAACATGAATTACATACTTAAATTTATAGTTTCTCATTTATAGCAACATTAAATTTATTTTCTAGTACGAACGACACTGTTAGTGATATTCCCAGTAAGGCCGAGGCCCCATCGAAGCAACAAGCGATGTGCGATGCAACAAATTTGTCGCATGAACAAACATAACATCGGGGACACCAATCTACTGTCCCCACCGCCGCAACCCATATCGCGCGGCACACTACCGCTCACAGGCGCCATGTCTTACACAAAAATCGCATTGCATCGCTTGTTGTGTCAGTAGGCCTCGGAATTAGCAGTAACGGTCAAGCTAAATCCATACCGATTGTGATGGACCAACTGAGCCGTTCAAAGAGGCATCAAGCAGAATGTACTAAATACGGTTTATTTCGCTATTTCTGCTGACAGTGGAAGTTGTAGTTAGTCGAACATTTAATTTAAGTCTAAGTGTCTAGTGTTGCAGTCCAAAAACAGAGATGGAGAACAGAAGGTAGAAAGAAAAGAAGACGGGACATCTACTGCAAGTCAAGCAAAACAAGGCATTCACGTATAGGAAGGGTAAATAGGGAAGACGATGAGAAGCTAAAAGATCATCGGCAAACAGCACGAAGAGCGACTGAAGTTCATGAGTACGAAAGGAATGGTGCCGTAAAACCCAAGCTAGGGCTCAGATAAGCTTTGGGGATCCATCCGAAGGCCCGAATCTCCCATAGGCCATAACAAAGGATGGGTGAACGTAGCCAATATAATGTCTCCTGGTGGAAGGTTCTTTAATAGACAGTATTTTAAGGTGAGCTTAGCCACTAATATTAGGCTAGGGTGCTACTGCCAGCAGTAAGACAAAGGCACCAAACATTCAAGCGATAAAAAAAAATGCGGGGAAAGTGGACACTCGCGCTAAGTTGGCTTCAGCTTAAATAAATTATACGTTAGCATAAGTCACTCCAGACACGGTAATTCAAGAAAGGAAGTTGACACTAGCAGGAGCAGCCACGAGTAACGGTGAAAGACTGTTTACCGCTGCATATTTTACTGATACTTGTAGTAAGGCAAGTTAGTTACCCACCATTCTTCCCAGGCACGGAGCAAGTGAAGCAAGTAAATTTAATACTGTATAAGCACAATGAAGAGTTTAGGGACGGATAATGGCAGGGTAAAAAAGCAAATCCGTAAAGAATAATAGAAAAGAAAAATACCAATAGAGCATTAAAATATGCAAAACAAAGAGCAAGATTCTAGCTTACACAAGTGGAAGGCTACTTTGTATTTCTGAAATAATGAAGTGTATATACCTATAGTGGATATACCGGTAACAATTATGCATCTTCAAAACAGGCAAGAAAGCCACCGTCATGCAGGATAACTGCCTACCCTCTATTTAATGCAAACAAGTTCGTCATATGATAAAACTGCTGAATAAAGTTCACTAAAATCAAGTAAGATGACGTTCGACTTAGAGAGAAATCAGTAGTAGCGTAAGGACAACAATTTGTGGACTACAACAGATCAAGAGAATTGCCTAGCGAGGGCAAGCAACAGCGCTGTGCATACTTGCTGCTGTGTACAGTACTAGAATGGCTTAGTGTATTTGAACAACGACAATTGAATTGACGAGTGGATTACGGCTTAGTGAGGTACTAATCTGCACCCATGCCAGGCTTGCACCAGTAAACGTTCATAAAAACATTCACATCACATAAAAGAGTGGATTCCAAATATCAACAACGAGCGGCCGTAGAAATTCCTTCCATACAATTGCACAAATATCTACTAATTCATGCGCACTACGCTCGCTCAGAGTCCCAAGTAAGAACACACTATGAAGGTGGCGGTGAGGACAATGGCAGCAATGACGGCAACAAGCCATACAGGCAGCATGGTGACGGCGGGCACATGGGCGATCTTAATAGCATTGTCGCACGATACGGACAGCACGGAGGCATCGGAGAAGCCACGCACGATGCACGAAGTGCGACTACCGTCAGGCATCCACTCCAGGCCTGTCACGAACATGGAATGTGCTTCTGGCAACCGCTGCAGTACCTGTAAGGTAGGGCAGAAAATATTGTAAACAAGGCAGTTAAAAATAAAAGCATCGGCAGCTGCAGTTGGTAGAAACACAGTACACTGAGTACTTGACAAAAATAGCTCTCCACCGACGTAGGCGCTAAAAACAGTTCATTTTTTCCAGATATAGGTACTGCCGTAAAGAATTAGAAATAGTTGACGATACTCAACCCGTTACGATAAAAATACGGATTGACTAGTTGTGCTAGCAAATTTTTTACACATTACGATAGCAATATTAACGCAAGGTACAGTTAAGCCTCACGGTGCAATCACCAATGACCTAGAGACAAAGCGACAATCCTCAACGACTATTTCACCACTGTATTTACTATTGAAAATGTTACGAAAATTCCTGAACCCGCACCGATGCAAGTTGCTCCCATAAACACATGTGTTTTCTCGGAGATCGAGATCCTTCAAGTACTGACCCACCTAAATGTGTAAAAATCCATTGGCCCAGATAATCTTACTCCCCGTGTAGCTACTACGAGAAATGGTTCCAGTCATCGTGAAGGCACTGCTCGAAATATTTAATCGGTCTCTGAGAACGAGAGAAGTTCCGCAGGATTGGAGACTAGCCAACGTGATACCGATACATAAGAAGGGGGACAAGAAAAGCCCCAGCAACTATCGACCAATCAGTCTTACATCGGTCGTCAGCAAAACTATCGGAAAGACTCCTGAAAAAGCGCATCACTGATCACCTGAGGATGCATCAGCTCATATCCGACTCTCAGCATGGCTTCCGAAATGGAATAAGCTGCTTCTGGGTTCTGGACTTTTTCTCAAAAGTTACGGATATTAAAGATGAAGAAAAGGGTATAGACCTTGTGTTTCTAGACTTCCAAAAGGCTTTTGATTAAGTTCCCTATCAACGGCTAATGAAAAAATTGAAAGCCCATGGTATCCAGGGAGACTACTTACGATGGATCGGGGGCATGGCTTACGGGTCGGCAGCAGCGAGTGAAGCTCGAAGGAGAAACGATCGACAGAACGCAGGTATCATCAGGGGTTCCACAAGGTAGCGTGTTTGGCCCACTTCTGTTCTAAATTTACATCAATGATCTGGATCCCAACATCCGTAGTAAAATCAGTAATTTTGCGGATGATACAACACTATGTCATCCTGCCACGAAAAGAGCCGAGCTCCAACAAGACCTTGACCACCTCATGGAATGGAGCACAACATGTCAGATGAGCTTTAATGTCAAGAAATGCTCAGTAATGCAAGTAGGGCTCGTGAACCCTTCAACTCCATTAAAAATGGATGGGACGGAATTGGCCCCTGTCACCCAAGAACGAGACTTGGGAATCACTATTACAAACTACAGCACAGTCAGCAAGTTGACAAGTGTGAAAATGGCAAGCAGAGTACTCGGCTTCATCACCAGAAATTTTAAATACAAGTCCAAGGACATCATCGTTAACCTGTACAAGGCATTAGTGCGGCCACACTTAGAATTTGCTGTTCAATTCTTGTCGCCACATCTGTGCAAAGATATCGATAACATGGAAACAGTCCAACGCAGAGCAACGAAATTGATAGGTACCTCAGCTACGAAACAAGCAGTATGAATGTCGCCTAAAGGAACTGGGTCTGATCTCTCTCGAGCAAAGATGACTCAGGGGGCAACTAATAGAAACAAACTAATGGCTTCAATGACGTACCTACAACGGGACTCTTTGAAAAGAGACCTGAATGATCGTTTGCGAAACAACGGTCAAAAACTCGAGCACAAAGCTCGAAGAACGACCTTAAGTCAGCAGTTCTTTCCCTATATCATAGTCAGCATTGGGAATAGACTCCCTTCCGACGTTGTTAGCGCGGAATCAAGTCAACGCGTTGAAAAATCGTCTTGACATACATAGGGAGAGACATCCCCCACAGCTAAGGATTCCTCCTCTAGGAGTAGCACACTCTTAACGGCCAAAGCCTCCGAGACTTCCTAAATCCGCCTTCTTCTCTCTTCCGCTTCAACTACACTGTCTGACATCTTTAACTCCTCATATCAGCGGCTATTGATCATGATTGCGTGCATTCATTATCGTCTCTTTTGCTGAGACTCTTCTCCTTCCTCTTTTTTTCTTGTCTTTTCTCCAATCTTTTATATCTTACTAACATAATGGCAATAGCTAATAGAGAGCTGGGCGTAAGTTTCGGTCTCTCCTTGAGAATGGGCCTGTTGGTTCGTTTACTGCCGCCTATTTAACCTTATCTCTATTATATCAAGGATTTCCGTTTCCAAGTCGTTAGTTGAAACAGTTACCCGCAGGTGGTAGGGCCAAAATATTCCTACGGCTATGCAACAATTACAGCAGAGATTCAAATGTTTTGCCACAATTGATGTACAGTCAACAATAACGAGTTGTTACTGCCATTAATCGCAAAAGGAGACACGCAGTCCACGTCACAACACAGGTAAACATCACCTGCAGACTGAAGGCCACCATTATGATGACATCGCCATCCATGGTGCCTGTAGCTATGTAGCGACCATCGCTGCTCACTGCCAGGTTACTTAACACTCCCTCCAGGCTCTGGCGCTTCTCGAGCGTGTACTGCTTGTCACTCCACTTGCAGACAATGCCAGGGTTCTTGCTCCCCACCACAGGATTGCTGATTGTGAACAGTCGCGACGTTTTGATGTTTCCTTCTACGCACCCGTACCTAGGGTATAAAACAGAAATAGGACTACATTTTCTATAATTTGAGAAAAATTGGAGCTTAAAGCTTGTAATTCATACCATAAACATGAAAAGTCTTGTCTGTTTCTCCCTTTTCACGAAACTCACTGAAATTTGAAGGAAGGAGTAAAGGAAAAAGGGTTGGGGAAAATATCCAGCAGTGAGAAGAACCAATATAAAAAAATATCTCGATAATGAAATTAGAACTTTGGGAATGAAATCGACGAGCAACAGAAGAGCTAAAAACAGAAGAAGCAAAGTGGATATAATAGGAGAGACCTCTCGACCTCACCTTACGTAATGTACCACAGTAAAGGAGGTAAGCACGTTTGATATTACCTTGCCCAGGCAAATTTGTACTTGAAACCAGGAGTGTCTAACCCGAGCAGCATCACTTGCTTGCCTGAGACGGCGTTCCACACTCTGCACTCCCGCTGCGGCTTGCAGACGCTCACAATCTGACAAAAATCAGTGGGGAGCTTTAGACTGCTAGGGAGACAGGCTGAAGTCAAGTTATTTTGGAGTAGCATAAGGTAATTATTCAAGACTCTTCGATTCCAATGTTAATCATCAGTACCAACACGAAACTGCTACTTGGTGCTGCGAAACATTTGAACGATGGATGAGCGCAGCTAAATTGTCTATCTTATTGATTCAACATTTGCAGTTGATGCTACGATTATTACCTCCGCCAAGGAGGTTAGGTATGTTTTTGTCGAGTTTGTTCGTCTGTCACCTAGATAACTCAGAAGTTATGGGCCGATCTTTACGAAATTTACAGGGATTCTTAGGTATGGTAGAAGGAACAGATGATTAACTTTTCGTAAAGGTCCGTTCAATCGTTTATTTGTCTGCCTCTTTTTTCTCGGTACCGTTACTCAAAAAGTTCAGGATGGATTTTTTAAAATTTGCACGAATTGTTAGGTGCCTATGACACAGAGTATATGACCAAATTTTTGTGATGATCTGTTGGTGCGCTTACTTGTTTCTCTGTTTAATTTTATGCGTGTTAGGAGCATAACTCAAAAAGTTATGAACGGATCGTTATAAACCTTACAACAACTGTTAGAAGTGGTAAAAGACATAAATGACCAAATTTTGGTGATGATCGGTTTGTCTGTTAGTGTGACTGATTATTTTTTGTCAGCAACAACGCAAAAAGTTTTAATGGATCTTGATGAAATTTGCAACAAAATTAGTTAGAAACATTAAAAAAGCACAAATGATCACATTTTTGCAATGATCGGTCCGTCCGTTGGTATTTGACGAACATTATCTCAAGTTATTCAGATATCTAAAAATTTTACAAACGAATCTTTAAGAAAATCACAGGAACTGTTATTACTCTAAAGAGGCACAACTAAGAAATTTTGGAGATGATAAAAAAATGAAATCCTAGTTCGTGGACCAAATTGAATTTTTGTTAACATTGGCGAGCTTGGTGGAGGTATGTGCTCTCAAGAGTCTTCTAGTTCCAAAATAAAACGATCCAGACACATTAAAATGTACCACCATTACTATACACCTAGTTTACACCTCCTTGTCCACAGCGCGTAGTGCAATATAGAAAAAGAGGACATTCATGTCGAGAGAAAGGCGGGACCCATGCGAGGATTCCCATAATGGATCAACACGAAGGGGTATAAAAAACTGGAAAAGAATTGGATGGATAAAATTACTGAACATCATTTGCAGAGATTTGAAATAAAAACAAGCGAAGTAGGAATGAGACAACGATGCCGTAAAAGCCGGTACCATCACAAAATATTCGTTACTTGACCATATATGGACCAATAATGTTTTTCAGGGCATTTTTATGTCTGGTGTTATTGAAACTGACCTCACTGACCATTTACCAACCTTTATAATTTTTAAAACTGGAGAAACCCAAGACGGCAAACAAATTAGTTTTCGTAATTTTAAGAGCACTGAGGGGTCACGTACGTTTGTCACCAGAGTGAATGGCCTCAACATCCCCGAAACGTNATATAGAAAAAGAGGACATTCATGTCGAGAGAAAGGCGGGACCCATGCGAGGATTCCCATAATGGATCAACACGAAGGGGTATAAAAAACTGGAAAAGAATTGGATGGATAAAATTACTGAACATCATTTGCAGAGTTTTGAAATAAAAACAAGCGAAGTAGGAATGAGACAACGATGCCGTAAAAGCCTAGGCACGGCTAACGTACTTTTCGGGTCCCCTGAAAAGTTGATGCCCTACAATATAAAAGTACGATGTGTGCAACTTACTGACCTAACCATGTATGAGTGGCTCATCCTATACTGCTTGATAAAATACTTAAATATATGCCTTACAGTATCAGCAGCAAGTCAGTTCTCTCATATTCTGAAAATGTTCCCTGTATTTGACGAAAAATTAACTTGCACCACTGACAAATTCATATCATCAGTTTCTCAAGCTTTTACTGAGTTCAATTTTAGATATTAGTTGGATCCATAACTATGATGAAATGGAAATAAGTTACAGTAAACTTCAGACTAAAATATGTTTGTGACAAGCCAAGGGTGAAGGAACACGCCCTTTTACTCACCGTAAGCGAACTTGACACCGTGTAGGACTTAGCCCAGGGGATTGTGCTGCCTTTACGTCTTGATACCTACTTCACAAGTGGAAAATCGCTTCAATTTTAATCTATTTCATTAGTCCTGCAAAGCGTTTCATTAGGCTGCAGGATGCTTAATCCCTGTTTCTGAAGTTTTTTCAGGTCGTTGTCGGGCCTCCGGAGGAGGTGGCTTCAGCCGATTCGGAACACCGCTAATTTACGAGGCTGTCCGCCGAGTGGCTACGTCATCCGCCATGTGGCGTCCGGGACAGCCAGCTGAGGCTACCTCGAGGCGTGTGCTGGGTCAAGTTCGCTTACTGTGAGAAAAAGGGCGTGTTCCTTTGCCCTCGGCTTGTCACAAGCATATTTTCTCACCTCTCGCTCACTTGACACCGTGTAGGACCTATTATCGACGGCCCGAACGGGTACTCATATGGTCGAGGGAGCGGCCAATGTATCAAGCTGTAAAGGCAGGTATGCACTATGTGCGGTTACCATTAAGATCGAAGTACCATAAGTTCAGCAATAGCTGGTATAACCAGGTAAGCAATAGGCAGGTAGTAGTTAAGTCATAGGGGGGAAAGCGCGGCCAGTATGTGACTGGCGGCTTGCAGCCTGTATGCGCGTGGGGTGGGCGCGAAAAAATACAGGCTTGTTCAATCTGGCGTCGCCCTAATCTAGAGCTTGCCTAAAGGAACTTGGGGTAAGGGCTGAACTGGGGATCAAAGGGGATAGACAGTCGTAAACCTTGAGCTTTGGTATCAGCCAGGACGGTACCATATTCCAACGGGTCCCTAAGCCGGTGGAAGAGAAGGTTGGAGTTTTCAGCTACCCTACCTTCGGTCTTTCTCTTGAATTGATGGGGCTTTATGCTGATGGATTAAGTTCGAGCAGCAACCTAGGGGTAGAGTTGTCATTATGGACGAGTTCGAAAGATAATCTCCGAAGATAACGCGGACCTCTCACTTCCCTTAGCGCTCGGACTGAGATATGTGCAGATTCCGCTGCGCTTGCTGAGTTTTGTGAAAGATTTTAGAGGTTGGAGCGTTGCGGCACAGCGTAGAGTGGGGTATCCCCACGGGTGTAGTCTCCGACTGGCCCATCCTGTGAGAGTAGTAGGGGGGATTCTAGCTGCATGATGGCTAGCTGACCCCGGGTCGTGTGCCCTATGCAATATGTAATTTGATTACCTTGCCGATGCGATATTCGGTGTGCACTACGAAAGTAGCTATATCCTCTTAGAAGGATATGCCGAGTTTTACGATATCCAATTATAGTTAAGATTATGATGATAGTCGCGAATGCTGCATATATTCGCGAGTGCTGTAGGTACTGCTCGGCGAATGCCCGAGTGGGAAAGTTACTTCCCACATGAAGGTAAGCGATTGTAACGGAGTACGGCTTGCAACATGCGAAGAGCTAAACTGGGTTGCGGAATTTCTCTGAGAACGGTGAGAAAGGCCTACTAATGACGAGAGTGTATGCATTGTGCATAGTCGCATTTATTGACGATTATGCCAAGAATTTCATGATTCCTACCGAGTGGCCGCCGGTACTCTGGAAATATATCACCGTGATAGATATTCCTTACCGCGGTGACTGTGTGGTTAGCTGCCAAGCAGAATTACGGATATGGCGAGCATGGGGCTGGTGTAAAATTTTTTCCTGTTTTTGAGAGGTGAATTCTACCTAAAATATCTATGTTTTAACAAGAGGCTGTGTTTAGCTTTTATTAACGTGATAGTAACTTACTTCTCAGTATTTTTTTGGCCCAACGAGAGTTCTGTTTTTTGCATTGCCGAGGTCAGTATTGAAATCTAAAGATCCACAGCCAGAGTGCCTTTTCTACGTTACCAGATTTGAGTCTCAAAATTCATAGTGGACCAGCAAGTTCAGTAGAGTTCTTACCGCTCATGGTGGCGCTTCGCCGATACGTGAGTTAGGTTAATTCAGCCTTGAATTAATAACAGAACTTTTACAGCGATACGCTCTTATTTGCGAAGTGCTGGGATCCGCCGAAAACTAGATCGCTCGGACCCTAGAGCTGGTGACTTGTTAGAATGATGGTAGCTAGCTAAAACTGCTGCGTTATCATATAAACTATCGGAAAATTACTCCTTAAGAGAAACACTATTAACTTACGAATTAGATCATTTAAATCAATTGGAACAGCGAGTGTTGGCACCAAGTAACAGAGTGAAGAAACTTTGTTTCTCAAAGCAGAGCGTTACCCAAGAAAAGAGCTTCAAACGTTTCGCCAGCTCCGCTAGAGGACTGGAATCCCGCATGCCGTATCTATCGAAGTTCGGAGTGGCGCAAGACTCTGGAGGACGTCAGTAGTTGGGTTGTGCCGGCGTGTGACGGAGGCTGGCCTGACCTGCTTCAGCAATGGCAGGGAAGTGAAAAGCTGAGGAATTGGTGCCTAATGCCTGGTGTTAACGTCTGAAAGTGCTGGTTACCTGCTGCTCACCCTGCTCAACTATTATCTTCATTTCTCTGTTCTTTCAAGTCCGCCCTGCGCTCGCATGACCTAAAATTAATCATTTCGCTATTTTAAATACTCCTCGAATGTATTAACTTTAGGGATTGCTTAACCTGTGAGTCTTACACGTATACACGTTTTGTATTGTGTTCAACTTTTAGCTTTCCAGACTTAAATTGGATAGGCTTCTGAAGTTTTCCTCTTTACTTATCTTCAAACTATTAACTTGAATCGAGAGGACTTGTAACATCAACTTTTCCCTATCCCTTTCATAAGCGGTGTACTACGCCACTCGGAGATGCAAAATTCTGCGGTAGGCTGAACACACGTTGATTTAAATTATGATTTTTACATTTCTATGAAATTTGTAACAATCAACCTCAAAGATTAGTTCATCGCTATAATTGCGTATTGTGTGCTGTTCCAGTACATTGTGCGTCGCCATCTTAGGATCTGAGGGTTGCCAGACGCCTTCTTATGCTGCACACCGCCATTAGTCGTCTGCTGGCTTCCCACCATCTTTGTGACAGCTACTCCATTACTTTTTTATTTCTTCTCAGCTTTTAAGGTGCGAGCAAGGAAAATAAATACTAATAAATACAAAATCCTACTAAACTCTATTTAATTATTGCAGTGTTATAAGCAGAAACATTGAAATCATCGTGCTGCACTTCGAAGATGCTGTCATATTATTTTACTTGAATTAACCAAATTAGTTTTACGGAAATTAGATTGCTTAACTGGACTATTAAATTTCAATAACTTGCTGTGAAAGTCTAATAGCAATTTTGAACTAATTTCTTACAGCTTGTAACGTTTAGATATAGAATGTAAAATGTAAACTATAATTCCAGCTCTCGCTATTTGCCGCTGTCGAGGTCGCCCTTTTCGTGGTTCGTCTCGAGGGCGACCGCCCGCCTGCCTCCTACATGCGGGGACTTGTAATACTGCGCCTCCCTCCCTTTCTCTAGCCGGCGCATTCCTGCAGCTGCAGCCATAGATGTTTTGAACTTAATGCTATTTTTGATTATCGCCTGCAGCTGTGAATAGCTGAACTGGTTTATATATTTATTACAGCAGCTATTGAAGGCTGAACCCCAGCTATACGTATTTATGAATTTAAACGTCACTGATCATCTTCACATTTCACTATTCAAATATTGTTTATGAGATTTAAGCCATTCTTCATGTACAAGTAACTTTAATTGAAATTAATACGTCGCTAAAATTAGTGCGTTTTTGAACGTTTAAACTTTTGAACACTTGAACTTTTGAACGCTTTTGAACGTTATAACTTTATGCTCTTATACTGATACTGTTCGTGTTACATTAGAGTTTGTAATCCCTCTTTTAATTCCCTAAATTCGTTTGTACTAACACTTTAATTTAATGAAGTTCTGCAAATCCTTATTCTATTAATATATGAAGATGCCTCTCCTTAAATAAAATATCTAGCGCCTCCTATTGAGTTTAGCTTTATACATTTGTGTGATTAGGTTATATATAAAAATTTCACACCGGCCTTGCCGTAGGTGTGGGACGCTGGCACGGCCGCTGATTTTAGGTCTTAGCTGACTCACAGCCAATTAGGTAGCCCTCAAAGGGAAAGGGATAGTCTCTTGCTTGGAAGCACGTGCTGCAGTTTGTGGTTGGTCCTGTAGCTAGAGAAGTAGATATAGTGAGCTAAGGACCATCAGTACGACTATGGACCGAGTGATACATACTCTTCCGAGGTATCCCTTGGGTTACTCGACGTGAACCTTTCAAGGTGTAGAGACCACGTGACGGTTCCTAGCGTCCGCGGGTATACCTGCAGACGAGAATCGTACCGAAGAGAGAATTAATTCGGCGGGATCGGCAGGTGATGCTGGAGTCTAACAATGGTGATACTAGCCAAAGGCTGGTCGACATGTCGCCTGTCACAGCGAAAGAGCGTGAGAAAAACGCAATAGTAGACCGAGGTCAGAGCTCGAAAGTGTATGAACAACAGGTTAGAAGGGCTATAGCTGTTGTACTGAGTGACAGATTCACCAGGGTGAATTTATAACGTTACCCGGTATTGGGCCTGAATTCACTGAATTTATTTGGAGTGGTTCGCGGTAGCTCGGTTTACCGAGTTCTCCTTGGTCTTGGATTCTAAGCAGAGGTGGTGTATTCTAAAGCTGGTATGGGTCCTATGAAGTGCCCGGATGCTAGTCCTTGCTTCCGTTGGGTCGTCTTTGGTGCCCAAGCCCCGACGAGGGTACTTTCCTCTTGCAACCTCTGAGCTCAGAAGGTTGAGGCAGTCGGTCGGGAGGCGCTCGTGACGAGACTCTTGTTATAAGAAGCGTTGCCACAAATGCAGAATAATAGGTCAGAGTCGTTGCTTACCCGAAGTTTTGGATCAGCGAGTAATTCCATAAGAGTTTAGGGAATTCCATAAGAGTTTAGGGAATGACTCAGTGAGTGTAACGTGATGCTCCGTAACGGAGGAGCGTCGTGACGCGGGATGATTTGCATTGCACAAATCGTTCGTTATAAGCTCTACGATGACTTTCAACCCACATCTGCGTGGAGGGTGATCTGGACTGATCTGTGTGAAACTTGATAGTCCAAGAGCACTCTGTGGTTGGCTCTCGCTGGACATCAAGTATTAGTTCACGGTATAGCTGCGTTGGCTCAGGAAAGAAACCCGCCAGCTTCATCTGGTGGCAAAAACATTTCCTGTTTGGGTGCTGTCTCGGCGTTGATAGTGGGTAGTCTACTTTGAACGTTGTGAATGGTGCCCGACCGCCTTGTGAGTAACACCCTGCAGTGTTTGGAGGCAACGCTCAACGGTGTCAATGTTACCACAGCACCTTGTAGGCTGGCGTGGGCTACAGCTAGAGTCAGAGCTGCAGGGGCTACCCATACGAGGTTATCGTTCGTGCTGGTGTGGATGAAGGAAGATCTCGAAAGGCTGATGGAGTGGGACTCAAGGTAATAAGGCCTGACCCATACGCGCTGAAGGGTTCTGGGTCGTTGGTGTCCCGTTGAGTATTCAAATGCTCAGGTCGTCGATCCACGGGTTGTCGCCTAGTTGGCGTTATTAGCTTTGCTCACAGGAAGCACCACTGCAAGGCCCATGTGCGGGTTTAATTTCGAAGGAAGGTGGAACAATCGATATCTTATCAGGGTGGTCGGAAGGGGAGCACACCTGATTCTCAGGTTCCGTAGTTAAGTGGTATACCGGTGGGTATGCTGCTGTCCGCACGCGGATGGTAGTTTAAATGTGGTTGAATGGCGTTACGCCAATTCCTGAATAAGTATTCCCGCGTAATGTTAATCACAGCGGCATTAAGCTTGGTTCTGACAACCAAGTAGTCAGTTTTGAAGGTCCCAGGGGCGTTAGTTGAGGCGATAGTGCATGCTCTTGTGCCTGGCTTAGAAGATTAATCACAACGCCTATAGCCATGGGGCGCAGCGTTAAAAGCGGTGGCTATGCGCTCCACTAAACAGGAGGTATCCCAGAAGTGAAGTAGTCATATGACTACGACAAGGGTTAACTTATGTAAAGATCCTTGAAGTCGCGAAGTTTAGTGGGGCTTTCATACGTTAGTTGGAGGCTCCCCTACACAATATGTTGTAGTATGAGCGTGGAATTCTCTGACGGCATGGCCCGCGGTAATAGACCAATTCGCTGTTCAATATGACGCTTCAGCGGATTTTGGAATGCTACCGTCAAGGTTCGCATATGGTTTGAGCCGCTCGGACGTGTAACGAGTATACTCGCGTATGTCCTGTGAAACGTCTGGGATGGGCGTAGTTAGCGGCCTTACAGTTGAGGTAAGATTCCCTTAGGTATATACATTCCTGGAGTGGAACTGCGATCGCTAAGCTCCGAATGTGCAGTCGCGTGAAAGGTAATTCCTTGCTCGTCGCTGGGGCTACTGCGTCCGGTTTGGTCGTGCAAGCAACGCTGCGGCACCGGGATTAGAAGACCAGGTTAGGAGGGCCGCCCCCAGGTTTGCAGTTACGTTGTGGAAGTTCCTTCTTTGCTGCTACAGAATGGATGGGGCTGGCCTGTCGGTGTTGAAGTTAGTAGGCCCAATGCAATTTTGGTAATAGACACATTCGATAGCGGGTTGAAATACGCCAGACCGGTGGATGTAGGTCCGGGATGATAAACTTGTGAATTAAGCGTTATACTCTGCATTTCAACGCAGGAAATGGAGTGTGATAGGGAGCTCTAGTCACTGCACTCCTGCGGCAGATCTACCGTGATGGTGATAGAACATTTAGATTAGATTACATAGGCGGCAGTAGACGAAAAAACAGGCCCATTCTCAAAGAGACACCGAAACTTACGCCCCGGCCCTCTAGTAGCTATTGCCATTATGTTAGAAGGATATAAAAGGCTGGGGAAAAGAGAAGAAAAGAGAGGAGGGAGAAGAATTTCAGCAGAAGTGACGATCATTAATGCACGAGATCACAATCAATAGCCGCTGATATGAAGAGTTAAAAGATGTCAGACAGTGTAGTTGGAGCTGAAGAGAGAAGAAAACGGATTTGGGAAGCCTCGGAGGCTTTGGTCGTTAAGAGTGTACGACTCCAGGAGGAGGAATCCTTAGCTGTGGGGGATGTCTCTCCCAATGCATGTCAAGACGATTTTTAAACGCGTTGACTGATTGCGCACTAACAACGTCAGAAGGGAGTCTATTCCAAATGCTGACTATGAAATATGGAAAGAACTGCTGAATTAAGGTCGTTCTTCGAGCTTTATGCTTGAGTTTTTGACCGTTGTTTCGCAAGCGATCACTAAGGTCTCTTTCTAAGAGTCCCGTCATAGGTACGTCTTTGAAGCCATTCAAATACTTTGATGTTTCTATTAGTTGCCCCCTGAGTCGTCTTTGCTCGAGAGAGATTAGACCCAACTCCTTTAGGCGACATTCATGCGGCTTACTTCGCCGCTGAGGTAACAATTTCGTTGCTCTGCGTTGGTGCATCGCTCGTAATGTGCTGGCCGGACCAGGCCAGGATTGCGTCAGTGTTTCGTAAGTAGTTGGAGTTCATCGCCGAAGGCGTTGGTGAATAGCACTCGCCATCCCCCCGCCAGGGCGCAGAGCTTGATTAGCATGGGGTATGTTTACGGGACGATCTGAGATCTGCCGGAACTCCTCCCTGACCTGGAAAGCGTAAGGGAATTGGGGTGAGGTGCCACTGAATAGGTTGCAGTGGCAGAGGCAACCAGCTTACTGTAGTGTCGTGACCATTAGGACTCATTCTCCTCAGGGTATCTACAGAAAGGGCGCTGGGGGCAGGTTAACCCTGATTCAGAGTGTAGCGCTATAATGGAGTTACCTAGGTTCCTGTAATTATCCAAAACACATCAGCGTAGCTAGACTGTAGGTTCTAGATAACTTGAAGAGGTGTTAACACAGTGGTGCTGACTTAGTACTCCGTTGCGAATCTCAGTTGCCAAAAGGCCTAGAAACTGCAGTTGTTTTCGATATAGAATAGGCTCGCGTTCTCCAACCTCGCGGGTGTGGATTAGCTGCCTCAGGATATCAAGGTCTTGGAGGTTACCTTAACCTTGGATAGCACTCTCGCGTGTGATATGAGCCCAGTGGAGCTAGGCGCTGGCTGCTCCTGTGGGGATGAGCTTGCAGGTGGGAGAAGCCGGGGGGGGGACAAAGTTCCCCCTTGTAGCCCTGATAGGCGTAGTAGCAGACGGGTGGGTGGCAATCCTGGAGCGGTGTTGAGTGGGTGAACAGAAGCCCATGCAATTTTGGTTGGTTATGAGCCCAGAGGGAGTCCTTCTTGGCTACAGTAGGCTGTTGGTACTGGTAGAGGTTCGAACGATCTGGCCGGCCAAAGCGACCCACGCAACAGGCACCGAGATACCCACAGACCTGGTTGCCATGACCCGCTTACTAGCGGGACAATCGCAGGTGGCAACACCTCGTCGGAGATGCAATCCGGAGCTCTTCGCAGCATAGCCCAAGAATTTGTGCTAGGAGGAGTTCGAGATCCACTGCAGCTGCTGAGAGCGTGGTACTATAGCGGGCCTGGACGCCATGCCAAGCCCATACCAACCCTCAAAACAGATGCAGAGCCACCAAAAGACCTTGTTGTCATGACCGAGGCTGTGTTCTGCACCCTCCAGTTATCAATCTTAATTTTTTTCTTTCTTTTCATATACAAAAGGACAAAATTAAAGGGATGAGGCAAAGCTCGCTGGGAGAGATGGTGTCGATGCAAGTGAAGCCGAAAGGCTTCACAAGTGGGTATGAGGAGCGGAGCCAGCACACGCCTCGAGGTAGACTCAGCTGGCTGTCCTGGACGCCACAGGGCGGATGACGTAGCCACTCGCCGGACAGCCTCGTAAACTGGCGGTGTTTGAATCGGCTGATGCCACCTCCTTCGGATGCCCGACAACAACCGGAAAAATTTTTTCAGAAAGAGATACAGGGATTAAGCATCCTACAACCTAATGAAACGCTTTGCAAGACCAATCAAATAGATTAAAATTGAAGCGATTTTTCACTTGAAGCAGGTATCAAGACGTAAAGGCAGCACAATCCCTGGGCTAAGTCAAGTCCTACACGGTGTCAAGTGATCGAGAGGTGAGACAATCGGGCTTATGGTACGAATAGCACTGCTGCAAACGACCTGCTCATAAGAGCCTCTGTGCTATAGGGGGCCATATATTGGGCTAGCACTTGCTGAAGCTGTGCTGTTTCGCTTCAAGGATTGTTTCTCTCGCTGTATTCCTAAAAAGCAAATACCCGGTCTAGCGATGTAGCGAAGGAGCACAGCCCAAACAAGGGTTGAGATTTCTAAGCCAATTAATGAAGAAGCAAGCAGTGGCAGGGATGTAGAAATGCCTCTATGAGAAGTGTTAGACCTTATCACGGGTACAGGGAAATTACCAATGGGAGGCCGGCAGACAGTGTGGCTCAAGACATTTTTTTATCGGTAGGCCTACTGTTTTAGCGACAGCGTCCGTTTCACCAAGTGAGTGAGCACTTCATGTACAAATTTCCTATACACTACGTTAATGAAACAGTTTAAAAAAATGTTGTAAAATATAAATTATCTAACTAATAATGATCTTACATGCATGCCATCGGGTGATATGTCGAGCTGGTCGACCTCCCTTTGATGAGCTTCAAAGCACACAACCTCCGTGGGGGGCAACTGGGAGAGAGACCACACCCTGATGCGTCCGTCCGTCCCGCCCGTCACCAGACGACTGCAGTCGCGGGTTACGCGACACACTTTTTGATAAACATCTTCTGCTACCTTACGGCCCGGCACCGGCAGTCCACCGCTGCCTGGTGACGTGCTAGGGGGCGGTCGACTGAAACCAAAAAGAAACAAATGGTAATAAAGCCATGCAAGGGTTACCAAACATTAAAACGCGAGAAAGAGAGAGAAGACGAAGAACACAAAATAGTAAATTAGTGAAATTGTAGTAAAATCCATTAACCTCAACAGCAAACGATACAAAACAAAAGTAACACAAATTGCACAGGAGATCCTTGATCATCAGTCATCACCCTCACAAGATGTATCGAAGTATGAAGACAATCAATTACCAGCCAAGTGAAATGAGCGCTGCATCACCTCTCCTAACGTCACAATTGCACAATAAACAGCTTGCAAAACAGTTACTATTCAATAAGTTAACTAGCGTGCTCGCACTGTTAAAAATGACAGAGAGGAATCTGTGATGACCCTCCTTTATTGATTATGCTTCTGTTAGCAACATACTTCTGAAGGATACGCTACAAAGGCCAACTCAAATTGTCATAAGATATAAGTGCTCTCTGTTTCAATTCATCGGGTAGCAGCAGTGGATCTACAGTGCGCCGCTTTTTCGTGATGGATCCACCCCACCTGCCGGGCACCGCGGCCTCATAGCCAGCTGCTCCCGTGAGCGAGCCAAACGGCGCACACTGCCGCAAACCTGCGGTCCTCCCCTTCTTTTTTCCCCCTTTACTCTCTGTCAATTCTCCACGGGCGGGCAATGGTCCTGACTTGCTCTGCCTGCCCTTGGCCCAAATTCGGTTTCCTCTCCGCTCTGCGTGTTGGACACCATTGGGACTGCTACTGCGGCTGCTCCTGATGAGGGCTGGCATTCACTCCAACCCAGGTCCCGCCAACTTTCCATGTGGGGTGTGTGGCCGAGAGGTAACGTGACGGGGCAGCTCCTGACCTTCTTGTGCCAGGGCTGCAACCATTGGGTCCAACGGCAGTGTTCGGGGCTTTATCGCCCTTCGAGTTGGTTCATCGAGAAGCTGTGCCTGACCTGTCGATCTCCGCGCACCTTTCGGATCCCCAGCCTCCGCCTGCTCATCCGTGATCACCCGCACATGCCCCATCCTTGCTTTTCCAGCTCACACTCTTGCCTCCTCCTCATCGGTTGGCCACGTTCTCCAGCCCAACTGTAAAGGTTTGCAGCAATGCCTTGCGGAGTTGGAGAGCTTTTTGGAGCGGGAGTAGATCCCGGTTGCCTGTATTCAGGAGACCACACTCGCTCTCCGGTCTGGCATTTGCCAGTTTTAGCACTTCCCGGCTTTCAGGCGAGATTGACCGGGTCCGGGTGGTGATGGTCTATTCATCCTCATCCACAACTCCTTGACTTATACCCAGATCTATACTTCCGGTCTAGTCTAGGACGGTGTTTTAGAAGTCCATGGAATTCAGGTTGCCTCCCCAGAAAGTCACCTGCACATGCATCGTATTTGTTTCCCTCCAAGTTCTTCCTGGTCTACAGGCAACGCCCCCGATTTTTCGTTCCTCTTTGCTCACTGCAGGCCTAAGATGTGCAGGTGAGCGGCGATTTCAATGCCCATCACGCTTTCTGGTCTCGAAATCAGGACGCTGATCTAGATGACCAGAGCACCACGCCCATGGATGTCCAGCTCCACGAGGCAATACGCTCGAGCGGCACCCACACCCGCCTTCCATCTCTCCATCCTCGACTGACGTAACGCTTTCTAGTACCCACTGGGCGCTAGGTTTTAAATGGCAGACCTCAACCTTCCTCAGCTCTGACAAACTCCCCATCATTATTTCCCCTACAAGTCCTTCCCAGTCACGCCTGGATTCTCGGTTTTTCAAAAATTTCTGTAGGGCGGACTGGACATTTTATTAGAGAAAGACGGAAGAGGCTAAATCCCATCTTCCATCACCTGTCTCCGCCTTATCCGGCGAGCCTGCCTTCCCATCACATACCACATGGGAAAGTAAGAGACTTCATTCCGAATTATTATTATTATAGTCATAGTTTTACCGCCGTATCCACTCAATGAGTGATCGATAAGTACAATGCAGATTCGGTCTTTGTACATAGCTTGGTAAGAATATTTTATCTCGGCATTCTTGCCGAAAAGGTTCGGTTGGCCAAGTGGGCTACTATTGGCGATGAAATCAGCCGCAAGGCATCTCCAGACCTATACGGCTCGGCAGAGTAAAGTCGGTCAGTCAAGCAGTGCAAGAAGATAAACAAAAAGAGGAGACAGTAGGAAGAAAACACTTGGGCGGAGGGTCAAAGCCGTGGCCCCCTTCACACGGGAGCAGATAGGACTCCCATGGGATGGGTCGCTAACCACCAATCGGCGGCCATCTTGCGGTACAGAAGGGAAAGTATTTAGAGCCTACCTAACCTAAAAACAACGTCAGCGGAGATGGCCGTCGGGACACATTCCGAATTTCCCCGGCAGGTCCGTCAAAGAAATTAGGCCAGGCCTGCTAACCCAGCTGATCCCACCGTTGACATCCTAAACCGGGAGCAGAACAGGGTTACCTACCTGCGAGGCCGCCAGGAGATCTTGGATGGAGACCGTAGAGCAATGTGATCATCGCACGCATTCCTCTTGCTTTTGGTCTCTGCTCAGGTCCCTTTTTGACAAACGTGCCAAGATCAGCCCACCATATTTGACGACCGTTGGGAAACCTCGGACCGCAGAATCGCTCAACACTACTGTCAACAGTTCATCAGTCCCTCGTCTCATTCTCAGTAGCACCGCAAGCGGAAGTTACGTCGCTTTATCAGCCGGCGTCGCCGGCTGGACGATTCTACTCCCCATTTCCCATGGAGGATGTTCAGGGGGGCTCATGTGGGGTGGGAATTCTACCGCCTCAGTTTTGGATGGCCTCACCATACTCAACGTCCGTCATCTGGGCCCAAGAGGGCTGTTCGTCAAGAGAGCTCGACTTCTTGTGCCAAAGACATCAGCCAGGCCTTCGGGACGTCTGTCATTCGAGAACAACTTGCTTCCTTCCGATTTCATACTCCTACTGAACTTACTATCATCTGTTTTTCCTCTTTTCCGACTTGCTGTTCCCATGCGCGTCGATTATGTGGGAACACCTTCGTGCATGGGTTGCACGTTTCTATCAACATACTATATATATATATATATGTCCCTTCCTTCTTCCTCTGTGAGATCGCCTTAGTTGTGGACACGTATTATTATCATCACTAGAGTGCCTGCGTTGTCAATAATGACAGCAAAGAATTTGTTAAGACCCGTCTTGTGTTGCAGTAGCATCATCGCAAAGATATTAAGGCAGAGTCTTACATCTATAAAAGGGAGCTCCCTGTCTGGGTAGTACCGCGTGTTGACGGGACATGTACTTTATGATTTCTCAGGTTATTACCTATTTAGGGTAGGCGGTTGAGCTCCCTCTTATAGCTACATGTAAGGCTCTTATTAACTTCCTTGTGGAGGATGCTGCGCAACAGCCAACTTAAATTAGGAAACCATACAGATAAGCGGCAAGGCTGAACAACACTCAGCTTCTTTCGGTGATACACAAAAAAGCGACGTTTTTTGCCCGCAGTCGATATTGCTTTTAATAAATACATAGCTCTGTATCCAAGATACTCAAGGTGGCATTTAACTCGGACTCGGAAAATTTCTTCCTCAAAAGAAAACTTGTTCTGTTGAAAAAGAACCCAAAATAAGTGGAGAAAATAATTTGCTGTCGAGAAATCATCGTGGTCTTTACGCGCCTACTCACCGCTCAAGAATATCTTACCAGCTGTGTCGATAATCAACAAAACAAGAGTATCAGCTGAAGTTTAGAAGAAGTAAATCTCAGAAGAGACTACACATCACGATGGAAGAGATTATTTAGAGAAGCCGCATGCATTCACCGAGAGGATTTCAATGTAGTCAAAGAAAGACCGAAATTCAGATATACTGTTCGGATGCCATCATCTGCAACATGGAATATTTTCTACTTATCACTTCATCAGTTTTCTATGAAGCTTAGCAGGATGACCACAGTCTTCAAGCAGATGAATAAACTGTTGAAATCAGGAAGCCCAGAGCTAATTTTAGCCAATTTCTTTAAGAGCGTGACACGAAACCAATAAATAAATAAAAATATGAATCAACAGACGACGGTCATTCTTAGCCTCAGATAGACCACACCATACATGGACGAGACACTGGCCCCTAAGGCAGACTGCACAGTGCTGCAGACGCATTTTTAAATGTTCTCCCATTTATTTTTAATACATTGTTTAGGCTATTTGACTTAATTCTTTCACATTCCATAATGATTGGCAAACCTGTAGACTATATAGCTAGCTACTTATATATGCAATAAATTCACAAAAATATTAAGGCTTGAAGTGTAACTATGTAGAACAACTGTTTATGACATCCTTTGTTATCTGCAGTAGAGTAAAATTATTTCTCAATAGTAAAATAAGTAGTCTCGTGTTGTAAAACAGAAGCTTTCTAAGTTCGTGGTATGCTCGATTCGTAATGAAATGCGAAGTAAACAGCTGTTGGAAATGTTAACGAAACTGATTAGGTATATGGGCTAAGCAAGAAAATCAGAACAGACAGCAGATCTGAAGAGTGAGTTGGAGGAGCTTGCAGTCATGATGTGATGAAGCTCTGGCAGCAGTGTAGTGATGAAGCACTGGCTACCATGAAATGATCAAGCATTGGGAGCAGTGAAGTGATACAGCATTGGTAGTAGTGAAATGAAAAAGCAATGGCGGCCATGATGTGATCTGGATGATAAGGCACTGGCTGCCATGAAGTGACGTAGCATTAACAGCAGTGAAGTGATATAGCATTGGCAGCCATTAAATTAGATTAGATAGGCGGCAGTAGACGAACCAAGGCCCATTCTCAAAGAGACACCGAAACTTACGCCCGGCCCTCTATGAGCTATAGCCATTATGTTAGTAGGATATAAAAACTGGGGAAAAGAGAAGAAAAAAAAAAGAGAAAGGAGAAGAGTCTCAGCAAAAGAGACGATCATGAATGCACGCAATCATGATCAATAGATAATAGCTGCTGATATGCAGAGTTAAAGATTTTCGACAGTGTAGTTGGAGCGGAAAAAAAAGATAGATTTAGGAAGCCTCGGAGGCTTTGGCCGTTAAGAGTGTGTGACTCCTGGAGGAAGAATCCTTAGCTGAGGGGATGTCTCTCCCAATGTATGTCAAGACGATTTTTAAACGCGTTGACTGATTCCGCACTAACAACGTCGGAAGGTAGTCTATTCCAAATGCTGACTACGAAATACGGAAAGAACTGCTGACTTAAGGTCGTTCTTCGAGCATCGTGCTTGAGTTCTTGACCGCTGTTTTGCAAGCAATCATTGAGTTCTCTTTCAAAAAGACCCATTGTAAATACTTCGTTGAAGCCATTAGTTTGTTTCTATTAGTTGCCCCCTGAGTCGTCTTTGCTCGAGAGAGATCAGACCCAGTTCCTTTAGGCGACATTCATATGGCTTATTTCGCAGCTGAGGTATAAATTTCGTTGCTCTGCGTTGGACTCTTTCCATGTTATCGATATCTTTGCTCAGATGTGGCCACCAGAATTGAACAGCAAATTCTAAGAGTGCTGCACTAATGCCTTGTACAGGGAACGATGATGTCCTTGGACTTGCATTCAAAATTTCTAGTGATGAAACCATGTACTCTGCTTTTCATTTTCACACTCTTGTCAACTTGCTGACTGTGCTGTAGTTTGTTTGTAATAGTGATTCCCAAGTCACGTTGGATGGCAGGAGCCAATTCCGTCCCATTCATTTTCAATGGAGTTGGAGGGTTCATGAGCCCTACGTGCATTACTGAGCATTTGCCGACATTAAAGCTCATCTGCCACGTTGTGCTCCATTCCATGAGGTGGTCAAGGTCTTGTAGGAGCTCGGCTCTTTTCGTGGCAGGATGAAATAGCTTTGTATCATCCGCAAATTTACTGATTTTACTACGGATGTTAAGATCCAGATCATTGATGTAAATTGAGAACAGAAGTGGGCCAAGCACGCTACCTTGTGGAACCCCTGATGGCCGCCACCCGATGCCTGTGCGTCTCCGTCGTGGGTGGACCCTGCAGGAGTCTCTGCGTTGGAAGGGGACTTTCGTGGGCCAAACGCAGGCACTCACCGTCTGGATTGGCTCCGCGGGTCGCTGTGGCGCTCCTTTTCTCTCTCCTACATTCTTCTCCCACTATTCTTTCTCGCTATCTCGTGTTTTTTTCCTTCACGGACAGGTCCTTTCTGCCGACGACCTGCCCGCTCATGTCTAGGCAGCCCTTTCTTTATCTGTTTCTCCCTTCCGCTGTCCCTTTTCTCCCCCTATCCCTCCTGCTAAGTGGTGACATCCACCCCAACCCCGACCGCGACTTTTTTTTTCCTGAACCTTTCAGCAAGCACAGTCTCAAGGCAGCCAATGGTGTGGCAGGTCACAGGCCACAGTGGGAGGGGCGAAGGGTGATGCTCAGTGATGGTGTTGCACTCTGATGCATACTCTGAAAACACTATGTAAATAGACTATTTACG
>LQNS02278094.1:4567759-4579218 GCA_001587735.2 Parhyale hawaiensis | reverse complement strand
TGTTTGAGTGTCCCGCCCACCCTACCGCCCTCCTTCCTACCTCTCTATGGGACAGCCCTTTATCTGTGACTGACTTCTTGTGTTCCCTACCTTCCTTCTCATACCTTCCGCCACACGCCCGACTCCCTCCGGAGCCGCCCCCTACGTAACAACAACAACAACCCCTGATGATACTTGCGTCCATTCGCTCGTTTCTCCTTCGAGCTTCACTCGCTGCTGATGACCCGTAAGCCATGCCTCGATCCATCGTAAGTAGTCTCTCTGGATACCATGGGCTTCCATGGGCCAAAGAGCATAATCTTTCCATCTCCATCCCTAAAACTAAGCCCACACTCTCTCCCTCGGGCAACCACCAGGTCCGTATGAATACGGAGGGGGATTACTCTGGGTGAATCTCTCTTCCGGAGAAACACTCTAAGACCTGTGACAGCACCAATGCACTGGAATGTGACACGCCCTTGATAGGCTATAAATACCGGCAAACCATCCGGTCGGTGCTCGCAGGTGTGAGACTGAAACATACTGCCAGAAGACCTATCCACCCTAAAGGTCTAATATTTATAGAGTGCTTGTGCAATAGACAGTCCCATAGTGCACCAATATATGCATATTGTACAGTAATATAGACTACCTAAACGTACTGTTAGTGATAATTGTGCCACAGACCATAAATATAATGAATATCGAGTAAACTGTGTGTTACTGCCAACAACTGGCGAACCTACGGTTGTCCGTGAAGAATAGTGAAGAATCCTGAAGTATTTCCCAATACCAGAGATAGAGAGATCACTGAAGATACTGATATACCTACAGACTATATATAGTAAGTGTCTGCAAGTAATACAAGCTGGGAATCCTTGTGTGATACATTAGATATTTGAGCTAGTGTCGCCTACCCGAGCAGCGGCAACGCGAACCAGTGCACCTGCCGGTGCATATTTGGAGATTACTCTTACCGAGTTAGTACATTAAAGTGACCCCCCAGTCCCGCACCACCACATTGGTGGCCCGTATGGGATCCGCCGTCTGTGCAAAGATATCGATATCATGGAAAGAGTCCAATGCAGAGCAACGAAATTGATACCTCAGCTGCAAAATAAGCCGTACGAATGTCGCCTGAAAGAACTGGGTCTGTTGTCTCTCGAGCAAAGATGATTCAGGGCGCAACTAACAGAAACAGTCAATTATTTGAATGGGTTCAACGACGTACCTACAACGGGACTCTATAAAAGAGACCTCAATGATCACTTGCAAAACAACAGTCAAAAATTCAAGCATAAAGCTCGAGGAACGACCTTAACTCAGCATTTCTTTCCATATTTCATAGTCAGCATTTGGAATAGACTCCCTTCCGATGTTGTTTGTGCAGAGTCAGTCAACGCGTTTAAAAAGCGTCTCAACATATATTGGGAGAGACTCCTCCTCCAACAGTTGCAAACTCTTAACGGCAAAAGCTTGCGAGGCCACCTTATTCCATCTTCTTCTCCCTCGCGCTCCAAATACACAGTTTGATATCTCTAAGCTCCGTATATTAGCGGCTCTTGATCGTGTTGTGTGCATTCATGATCGTCTCTGTCTCAGGGATTCTTGCCCTTTTTTTCTTTCTTTCTCTCTTTTCTCCAGTCTACTATATCCTGTCTCAGGGATTCTTCCCCTTTTTTCTCTCTTTTCTCCAGTCCACTATATCCTACTGACATAATGGCAATAGCTCATAGAGGGCCGGGCGTAAGTTCCGGTGTCTCCTAGGGAATGTACCTATTGGTTCGTCTACTGTCGCCTATCTAATCTTATCTAATCTAATGATAGCCTAAATAAAAATGCATCAAAGTTGTAAACGCTTTAGAGACAACAAGCTGATAGCCCAACTAGGTTTGGCTCTCCACAAACAAAAGTGATACGCGAGTAGAAACTGCTCTGCAGAAAATAAAGTCCAGCAGAAGAACCCGTAACTCTACAACAATGCATATGATCCAGTTTGACGGATTGCGGTAGAGTGTGTGGCTTACCTCAGAGTATATTATTTGTTACCTAGGTTAGTATGGGCGTTATGTTAGATTAGTTAGAAATGAGTTAGGACAGTCTCGCTTCGGCTACAATCGGCGCCTAACCCAATTTACACGGACATATATATTATACAGTATATGCATATCAGGTGGGTCACGTACTACACCCGCACCATCTACGGTCACATAAGTGACAAATCGCCTCTTCATAACCACGACAAGTTCAAGAGACAATACAGTCATGAACAGATAATTGTGATAGGAAGTGAACAATACAGTGGACCTGCACTAGATTTATAAGGAATTTAGTACGGAGTTTGATATTTTCACAACAAAATTATAGAATCATATACAGCTAAAGCATATGAGAGTGAATGAGAGATTATGCCCAGTTATTGCTAAAATAATATGAATGCACACAAGTTTTTAGCAATTTACAGAACCTACTTTTTTTTTGTTTAAAGGAGAGGACCTGACATTTTGCTCCGGTAACGTGATAGAATACAATGTAAATAGTAGTCGAGCAATACTCTGCGCACGTATTGTGCAATGATGAAATTAATTCATATGAAAATTTGTAGCACATTAGTGGGTCGTATGATAAGAAAAGTATCGGCCGGTCAGCACCCACATTTTGGCGAATCAAATTAAAAGAAACTTGTATCGTGAACACCATAGACACAGTGGATTCACTTACATGAGGTAATGGTGTGGTCAATAAATACACCTAAAAACAGAGGCAAAAGAATCGTTTCTCAAGTGAGGCAAATGTTGTGATCTATTAACTCACCTAAAAACAGAGGTAAAACAACACAGCTCAGTGACTGTGAACGTATAATAAGCAGTGCTGCAGACTGAACCGTTTTTGGATAGAGGCTTGCTGCTGGGTTGCTGATTAGACTGCTGAGGCCGCCTGTTGCGCACGCCCTCGCTTGCGTCATCTGTGAACAAAAGGACTATGGAGAACATAAAAAGGGAAGGAAATAAAAGCACTTGCGAGTGTTTTACCAAATTAGCAACACAGTAGCAAACACCATGGTGAACCACTAGTGTTGACGTTGAACCAAGAGGATAGCGAACTAGACACTCTATCCAGTTTGGTTTATATGAGTTTCTGTATGCTGTTGTCCTGCGTGACGCCGGTGTGAATCGCGGTGCTGATTCTTCCCCCTCCTCGGTCTTGGCTACAAACCTGGGCTGCTGCAAGGAAACCCGTGCGCCCACTGAGGTTGGTCATGTCACAAGTATGTAGTTATATATATTTTTTTTTTTGAAAAATCATGCTTAATTGGGACGTCACTGAATTAAGAATGATGTAATAGGTTTCACTGTCAAGGCAATACATGGCAAATATAGTTGTTGAAATGTTGCATTTTCAGAGTATCACTGTAACAATTGTCTTACCATGGCATTTTCTAGATTTATTGTGTTAGACAATGAGTAATGTTTACTACGAATGTATTACAGTGAGCTGCCAGAGAAGCCGATTCAGACTATAGAATAAATATTTTGCAGTGGCTCGCTTCTGTTAGAGTAGCTCTGTCGGTCGCACCCAAGACACAGTGCTGTGATCAAGATTGTCCCGAGTCAAAAAGAGTAAAGTGCCTCACTTGGACCACTACAGAATGTGTAGGTGAAAAGAGGGAGGGATAGGGACAGGATCACAGATACCGAGAAGAGCCCGAGCAAACACGCCAAGTGTCAAAGCTATCCTCACGCAGCATCAGCTCAGATGGATATTTCACTCGCACAGATGACTTTGAACACCAAGAGTCTTTTGATACCCAGTGGGATTTATATTGAAGCGTTGGGACAGATCACAGGTAAACGAGTGGAGTGGGAGAGCTGTGCGGTGAGGTGAAGGTAGAGAATTGACCATTGGTGGGGAAGGAGACCAGAGTGGAGCTGCCGTTGAGCCAGCGAGACCTCAATACACCAGCGACCAGTGGCCACACCAACCACACCTGTCCCCACGGTAGATGGATATGCATGCCCCACATCGGACTCTTGCCTCGTTAAATAAGTTGCAGCCGTACTAAGATGAGCGAAGGTTGATGATAAGGTAAGCGAGTACTATAGGTTTTACAAGCACGGAATCAGGCCCGCAACTTAACTATGTTCAAGTTGTGTAATGGGCTAGATAGCTGGGTTTTTCCAGTTTCGGGTTGAGACGCTTGAGAGAGTAACTGGTCATGGGCATGTAACGACTGACCTCGCTTAAGCTTTTGAGTTGGCTAGCACAGCATTTAACGGGTGTAGCCGGACAAAGGTAGAGTGGTGAGGCCGGACAGGATTCAAAACACAGCAGCATACGAGATAATTTTCACACAGGATAGACTTGTACATGGACATCATAGTGGAGAAGGTTGGATGAAATCTAAGACGTAGCTGGGAAGCGAGGCTTCTGGCGTGGGTGGCCGTAAATGCTGCTGAACCAAGGTAGATATGCAATCACCAAGAGTTACCTGTGATAAGATGGGTGCAGAATAATGCACGCACGCTATTACTGACCCTTCAAGGTGGTGTTGTCAGATAAGCTGTGAAGAAAATCTTAGAAGGGTTAGATTCTGGATTAGTCTGAGAGAAAACCTGTGAGGACAACCATGGATTCCGGATAAGCTGCAATGAAAACTTCACCATGGATTGCTTAGGGGCTTATGAAATTGCCCTAGGTATATGAGCGTCTACTGCTAGAAGCCAACAGCATGTGGGGTAATGGGTCCCAAAGACCCCTGAAAACGAGTTCAGGAAGAGTTTTAACAACCTTCCGAAAGGCAATCGAGATGTTATATAAGCCTGGGCACTGCCTGACTAGACGCAGTCTTGAGCAGGCGGCCAGGGAGATAGGAGTGAGCTCTCGTGTTTCAGTTCTCCCAGACTAGACGCAGTCTTGAGCAGGCGGCCAGGGAGATAGGAGTGAGCTTTCGAGTCTCAGTTCTCCATATCTTCCAAAAGGTATAGAGCAGCTGTGGACCCAACTCCACGTCTGTCCTCTACACTCTAAATTTGTTATTAATATTACTATTTTTCAAATTTTTTTCTTGCTGCCGTGAAAAGAGTAAATATGGACTTCGTGTCGTACTAAGCACGTACCTTCGGCTCCCCGACAAGTGCAGAGCAACTATGCATCTAATTCTAACTCTGTGCTAAGACCATCACATTTTTCTTGCTGTCTTGAGAGAGGTACATAGGGTCTAAATGCCATACAAAGTCCACACCCTCGGCTCCCCGACAGGTGCTGAGCAACCATGGGCCCAACTCAAGGTCCAGGCCCAGACCCTTGCAAATTTTTATGAAAGTTCTGTTCTGAGGTTTTTATATATGAGGCCAAGCTCACTGGGCTAGTTGGCATCGAGAGTGAAGTCGGAAGAGCAGACACCAGGACACCTGCCCTACAAGCTGTAGCTGCCAGCTGGCTGACGGCTGCACCTATAGATCGTCAGCCACGTCACCTGGCGGAGCTCCTGAATGCTGGAAGACCCGCTTCGCTACAGAGCAAGCGACCAGAAAAACTTTCAAACTTTAGACAGATGAATCAATTCCCAGCACAACTTATGGAAAGGCTAATTTTCGGAGTACTAGAAGCACAAAAATTGTAACGATTCTGGTATAAATCCGTTTGCAAAGCTAGTCAGATCTAGGAAGGCAGATATCTAGAACCGCGGGACTTAGTCCTAAACGGTGTCAAGAGAGTGAGCAGCGAGGACACAAGTACCTACCCTAAAAGTTGTAAATGAGTCAGACGACTCTGAACGCTCCTGAGCAGGAGACACTATCTTGAGTCCTGTGTCGAGGGTGCTACCGAAAGAGATACATACTCTGCCTTCTGCTCACCAATGCAAAACTTGTCATGGGAACATACGTACTAATTGCAATTTCAGTAACTACAGCAAGTTACTTGTTCAAGATGTGAAAAAAACAAGTGAGTAACAGCATAAGCCATTAGTCACATCCAGACTAGAGGCATCAGAAATAATACAAAAGCTTACATATAATAATTAAGAGTAACAAGGAGTACAAGGTTAGCAATAATAATGCACAGCTACGTACTTACTATTGGCAGTGGGCACGTTTTGAACAGGCGGTTCTCCAGTGACAAGCTTTGGGGTGAGACGAACCAAGACGCAGGCTTCCTCTCTGCCATATGCCAAATTGATGGTTGGACATGGAGTTGTGTAGCCTTGACGCTTAGCTTTAAATGAAATAAAAGAATACTTTGCAGTAGCTCAGTTAGAATACAAGTCTCAAATTTGACTTAATCCTGGAAACAGGCCCCCAAGTCTGTCTAGTACCAGTATCTAATATAAAATCTATTCAATTAATGTTACATTATCTCGTCAGGTTATTTAAGACATAGCCTACTCATTCCGATTGCGGGGCTCCAAAAGGAGCGCTCCCCAGAGTTCTGGGATTGGGTAATTTGCGTGCCTGCTGCCATCCTTAGACGTGGTAGCCGTTTCTCAGGATATTATTAAATTGAGTAGCTCAAGACTTCATTAACATATCAAATGTAATCTAACAGAGGAAGAAAAAGAGGGGCATATGACATATAGTCTAAATAAAAAAGAAGAACCCATACACGAGTGGGTTGTAACACAGGATTAACACCTATGAGACTATGGGAACAGCAAGACAGGAAAAAGAGCAACAGATACAAGTAACATCAGTAAAAGTATGAAATCACAACAAAGCAAGGTGGGTACGAAAGACAGACGTCCAAAAGGGCTAGGTACTACTGTAATGGCTAAGGCATAGACCACACCATACATTGACTGGACACTGAAATCGGGCCTCTCGCAATTTGGCCATACATATCCAAATCTGGGATTTCTTTACTACTGACTAGGTCACAAGTGCCTAAGCCTAGAATTTTCATAATTCATAATTTAAGCAACAAATTTTGAGCTGTCAGTTGGGAGCCACACTTACCCTTCCCTTTCTTTGGAGCAGGGTTAGGCTCAGAATTCTTTTCTATCCAGGCCGTCATGTTGCTGATGCAGTAATTGCCAACATCATGGGAAAGGACACACCTTCCCGTCGTCTGCTCTCCAGTGTGATGGAGCTGATACACCACCTGGGTAGCAGACAGACACATCAAAATCTACATAGCTACATAATGCACCAACAATAAATTAGAAGCTTTCAATGCACAAATGATGTGGTTGGTAAACTTGTAAACACAAGTAATGAGGTAGCTATATGACAAAATATAGGGAAAAGCTTTTAAAAAATTCTGAATAGCTGAAAATAGCTTTAGTAAATGAGTTTTGAACGAGATAGCTATATTTTAAGCATGACTTCCAAGATGCCAACAAAAATATCATAGGGCAATCAAAATTTAGAAGAAGAAAATATATATATATATATATATATATATACTTACAAATTTATTTTTGATGCCAGTTTTAGCAGAACCTCCACCACCTCCAACAATAATATATCTGTCCCCCACACATGCTAAAGCATAGGGTGGAAACTCTGTTCTATTAACCAATTCAAGCTTACACTGGGGAGCCATTAGTGTGCTTCAGCTTTACAACTGAAGAAACAAGCATTCACAAGACAATAAAGAAATGCAACAATAAATGATGTTGAGTTAGATATCTGTAATTGAATGAAGATAGTTACCTATAGGGAGAGATACATTTTTCAGCTGCTGATGCCATTGAGTTTAGCATATGATTGTTAATGTTTGCTGTATTGTTGGGAAGAGGGGCAATCTGTGATGTTCAGTGAGCTTCTCCAACTGTCCCATGGGAAGTCTTCCAATTTCAGTCTCTGTAGCCTAATGGCTGAAGCTTCTCCCGAAGAGGGGCGAGGTCTACCTCAACTAGAATGGGGTAGTGATCACTTCCCATACAATCGAATAGTTTCATGGTTAAGCTTGGTAGCAGGTCTGGAGAGAAGAGGCATACATCTAGGCAGCTGGTGGTGCCTGAATGTCTGTGTAGGTATAAAAATCTATTGGGTTTGTTAGACATATATTGTCTGATTGTAACAATACCTCTAAGGAGTTTCTAGTATTGATTTCTGTATTCACCTGTTTTTAAAATAGGGGTGTGAGCATATATATCTCCCACCATCATGAAAGGCTGCTGAAGGTGCTGTAGAAAGTATTGCATTTCTGACTGTATGAGACTTTTTGCTGGATTGTAGAAGTTAAAAATAGAAAATTGTGCAGCACTTGGTAGCTTGAAACTGATAGCTTGATATTCCAGCACACCATTAGCATAACCTGGGAGATTCACTTCAGTGCTGTACAAGCTATTATGGATCAGAAGTCCCACCACCACCAAGTGTGGCTCCACTCTTCCACAATGCACTATACAGTGGAACCCCGTTTTCCCGGAATATTTTTACTTTTCCGGGGTTTTCTCGGAACGTTCCGGGAAACTGAAACCAAGCCGGAATACCAGAAAACTTCCGTATTTTCCGGAAAATGTCTAGCAAAAGTTCCGGACTTTCAAAAGATTTTCCGGAAGTGACGCTGGGCAGATACTGAAAATCGCCTATTGCGCAGCGTCTCTTCTGGGAAACGGAATGCAACCTCCGCCACTTCATCTCAGTAGTTGTCTGCACATCGTGGTGTTAGTTTAAGAAGTGCGATTTTAGTAATCTAAATTCAAATTTACGGGTTTAATTCCGGGCTTTTCAGTGAATGTAATTAATAATACCGAGTGCTATACTTAATAAAAATAGGCAAGAAAAGTCGCTTATTTTTATTTTTAACGAAAACATCACTTGATGAAGTCGTATGTCAACTCTTGCACCTAGAGTAGCTTCACAGTCACTCAAGTACGAATGCAGAGTACCATTATGCACAGTACTATAAATATATATATGTTAATACGGTATGTAATGCACTATGTTATGTAAATACAGTATGGTACTGTACTATGATGTTATTATGCACATAATGTAAACTACTGTNAGTAGGTAGCTATGTATGTATTTAGCTACTGTACTTTGCCTTGTAACCTTTATTAATACCATGTACTGTATACTGTATATACTGTGCATACATTGTTATAGTCATACGTACTGTACATACAGAACGGTACGGTACGTACCATGCTGGAAAGCTTCTCTCATTTCTCCAGCACTATTTTGCTATGTACAAGGGTAAAATTTGATACTTCATGCATAGATTTACATGTACAATGCTGTGTGGAATGACAATTCCGGAAATAGTTTCAATTTAGTGCATCAATGTGCGGTAAACCGGGGTTTTTCTGGCATTGAATTTCCCGTAAATAGTTTCAATTTAGCGGACAGGCGTCCGGCAAAAAAGTTTTTCCGGGAATTGAGATTTTTTTAGTTTTCCCGGGAAATTCAGTTTCCCGGAAGAGGCTCCCCCCCGTGATGTCCGGGAAAATGGGGTTCCCCCCGTGATGTCCGGGAAAATGGGGTTCCACTGTAGTTTGAAAATTTTTGTTTGTTACCCTTCAACCATGTTTCAGAGAAACACACCACATAAAGTGACTCCTGTTGTAACACGTTTTCAATTTCTGATGTTTTGTTTGAGATACTATTACAACTGAAAATAATTATTTTCAATAACATTTTTAGGAGAATTGTGAAAAAGCGGTAAAGTAGGGAATGATTCATTTGCGTCTAGTTCTGTTTGGGAGGGGCTTTTTTCCTGGTAGATTCCCGGCATTTAGGAGGAGATGACGGAACCGGCTGAGCTGGGTCCGACTGGTGTAGCAGTTTAGGATCCAAATGGAGTGCTTCACCTTGAGCATCAGCTTGATTGCTGACTGTTGAACCAATCAACAACCTACCTCTGCAAGTCGGACGCATTGGGCCCAGCGCTACCCTAGCAATGGGGCCCCACCTCCGGCCCAGCGCCACCCTGGCAATGGGGCCCACTTGGGGCCACGCATCGGCTCCCCACTGCTCCACGACGACGCGATGCATAAGCTTCTAGTATTACAAGGGAGATGATTATAGCCAACTCCCCCGCGCATTTAAAGCACTACGTATAATTCTTAGAATGTATTTTAGCATTTTAGCTCGCTTGAATATTACCTTTGCTTAAAATGTAATCTGTATAACCTCATGCGCTTCTAGCAACCTTGATGTTTAAACTAACATAGGATAGTTTCTTGTTGCGGTCCGGTACCCGTCAGACGTGAATGCTTGGATTAGAATTTACTATCGTCTTGCCTTTTAGAACAGGATAAAAGAGCTTTGTGCACCAGAACTTTTAACTTTAAAGTCTCAAACCAAAATGTTAGCCTCATGCTAAATCAGCATGGAGTGAATATCGGTGTGTCACACGTCAAATATAAATCTGAGAAATACACATGCAAGAACTTGCGAAAGAATTCCCCCAATGGTAAACCTTTACTCCTGGATCTGAGAAGCCAGATACCGGTTACGTAGCCTTCCAGTATGTAAGGCTGTCACGCACTGTAAGCGTTGTTGGTTAGCACGTCGAGGCCATCGAAGCAACAACCCTTCTGCCCAAAGCTCTCCGCGCACTCTCTCTCTATAAATCCCGCTAGGATTGTGCACTACCTAGACTAGTGTTACCCCGCATAGTGGTAGCTCAATAACCACAGCACTTACCCCTATAAGTACTGGTCTGCGTGACCCCAGTCTCCAGCCTACGTATGTAGCATTGGTGTTTGTACCGAACCATTATTGCCTAAAAACTGTAACTAACATAATTACAGAATAAACTCTTAATAACGTGTGTGTGTTTACAAAAACATCCCACACTGACTGCGATTAAGTAGTGCCTAGGATTTGTTGAAGAAAATTCCAGCAGGGGAAAGCTGTGTTTGAAGCAGGAAAAATCTAACTTGCATCTGTTTGGAGCACTTTCCTGCTTGAGATTGAGTGACAAGGCCTCACAGAGACTGACAATTAACTTGCTTAGCAGCTCCTGAACCGGAGCCGGCTCTGGTGACTCACCACTGACAAATGTGGTCCGGACAGGGGCCACCTCCATAGACAAACAGCCTCTTGAAGCGCTGGCTACAGCATTTCTTCTCTGTGGGAAAGAATTAGGATTTACAGTAATCACCACTGACAGATGTGATCCAGGGGCCACCTCCACAGCCAAACAGTCACTTGGGTTTCAGCTGAAAAGGCCGCTTCCTCAGTTTTGGTGTCCATCTCTCTAAAGCCAGTCTGGACGGCCACTGAACGAGAGCGAGGCTTCCCAACCGAAAAAGGCAGAGACCTCTTAACAGCACAATTGTAGCCAGATAAGCAAGGAGGGGATCTCAGGAGAGTTGCTAGTTGCCTATCAACTTCAAGAGAAGATTTAGAGGAAAGGTTTGTTGAGGTCTGAGAAGCAAAAAGAGACTTCTCTGCTGTTTAGGGATTTGGCTCTTTCTACCTCAAAGGCATCATGTATAAGCTGACACTGTCTTAAGTTTGCTTGGTGAGTTAGTCCACAGTTGCAGCAAAGGGGGTCCAAAGTCTAACACACACAGTCTATCA
>LQNS02278094.1:4399931-4412324 GCA_001587735.2 Parhyale hawaiensis | reverse complement strand
AGAAGATATCAAGTAGGTATACTAACGGTACCACCACGAGAAGGTGCAGTTCAGCTTGAATACAATTATACTAATTGTATCCCGGAGATCAAATCCTTGTCACTAGTAGCAAAACGTCCATTTACCAATTATAACCAAACAGTTCGTACGTACCAGTAAACGCTTGGTAAAGGGGTGATTCGTAAATTCCGAAGAGGAAGATCAGAATAATGCAGAGTAGGAGTATGAAAATGTAAGGAAGCAAAGTGGGCACGAAAGACAGACGTCTCGAAGGCCTACCTAATGGCTAAGGTAACTTACAAGAGCCCCCTGGGGTCGCCGCGCCCCAAAACATAGGATGGACGAGCCTAACTAAAAAACCCTATGGCCAATCCTATGTCCTCTGAGGGGGAATTGCTGGCGTACAACCAACACGCATGTATCCCACAGCAACGCGGAAACTTAATGCCCTCCCCCTCCCTCCTCAGCCGTTGAATGCGCAATATTATTAGATTCAGTGTTTTACCTCCATAGACGTAGCGAGGCGATTCCAAAGTGAAGCTCAATAGAGAAATGTACAACGCTTATTGCCAGCAGGAATATTTTCTCTCGGAATTGCGGCCGGAAAGTCTCAGGCGGCTCAGTGCGCTACTACTGGCTAGAAAAACAGGCGTAAAGAATCTTCACGAGACGAAAAACGAAAAGAGAAGGAGCCAGACGACAGAAAAAACACTCGTGCGGAGACCCTTTCGTGGCCCCCACAGGGGAGCAGATAGGAGTCCCATGGGGTGAGTTGCTTACCGCCATTTGGTGGCCTTATCGCGGAACAGAAGGAGAAAAAATAGAGAATCTACCTAACAATCTAACCTTCTCTGCAGGTACTGTGGCCAGCTGCAGCATCCCTTACGGAGAAGGCACTCGGGACAGCCCTCGTGTTCATGAGGCCTATTGTGACAGGGAAACGGCCCGTCTCAATATACTTCTGAGGGCTTCAATGCACATTTCCTAACACCGCCATTAAAAAAAAAAAATGGGCATGAAAGAAAGTCTTGAGGCGCTTGGGAAAGAGTACATATCGTTCATGCAAACTTGTACACTGTACACACCAGATTTCTCTCAATACATAGAAGCGAGTCGCAATTATACATCTGTTTTTGGTTATTCTAACCCGCAATACGTTTGTCGTAACTCGTAAGCCAAAACAAAATGAGCAGCAACACGACTTTGAGCAGTGGGTATGACCGAGGCCACAGGGACACACACGGTGGCCTCGGTATGACAGGTACAGCACTGGTAACACCGAGGTTGCCATTAGACACACGCCTCTGAACTAGCCCGGTGCTATTGTATTCGATTAGAAAAGTTGAAGTTCGGCGCAGTAACAGCACAATACAAGAGGTAGCAAGGATACTAAAACACTACTTACACAAATTAAAAAATGTAATTACAACATTTACCATAAACAGTAATACACGATTTGTACATTAAACAAACACACATGCCTGGAATCGACACACACTCACGTAATCCAACCTGATTCAGCAGAAATACCGAAGACTGGTAAGTCGAGCGAGTCATCACGTCTCCCCAGTCGTAAGTGTCTGGCTGAATCATCACCTCTGCTGCCAAGGGAGCGACCGGAGGTTAGTTAGTTAGTTATAAACTTTGTTTAACCTCCGTAGCCGCAACTCAGGCGTTCCAACAGAGATGAGTGTGTAGTATTCAAATACCACAAAATTTGTCGCGTGGCCTACGTGCAGGAAACAAGGCGCAAAGCATAGTAGAAGACACTCAAGTGGTCGGCCTCTTTCACGGACTGCCACACGAAAAAGATGAGAGAAGTCCCCCGGACTAGGTACGCTATCTCGATCGACAGCCCACCTCGCGGAACAGAAATTGAAATAGAGAACCTACCTAACTTTACAAAACTAACCTCGTCAGCAGGAACTGCGGCCAGATGCTATATCCCCTGCGGAGAAGGCACTCGGGACCCTTGGGTGCGTGATGCTCAAACATATGGCAGGGAAGAGCGACCGGAGGGTTCCCAGGTTGTGAAGGGGCCCATTGGTGGGTTTACTCGGCAGTGGAGGGGCTCACCAGTAGGTTTTTTTTTTGCAGTAAAGGGGTCACGAGCGGGTTTCCTAGGCTGTTGAGAGGCTCACCGGAGAGTCCATTCACATATTAACGCTGGCACAAAATGAAAAACTCGGGCAGATGACAGAACAAACAGGTGCGGAAGACTGGGCAGCTGTGGTACCAAAGATGAGGAAAGTAAGGAGCGCCGTTGTCCTAAAATAAGCACGCGTTTAGCGTGCACCTACCTGCCGAAGCATCTCTTACAGGCCACTGCATGGTCAGGCGCGGCTTAAGGAAAAAGCACGCCTTACAATTCATCGACTCACACGGGGCAGGAGTAGCAGCAGCAGAAGCAGCGAGAGAACAACATTCCTTCATCGACAGAATAGCATTTTAAGGACTCTTACTATAGGGAAAAATTGGTTCTCGAGTGCTTTTCTAGATGATGGTACAAGTTTTTACTAGTACGGTATCAAATGCAAGTAGTAGTAGTAGTAGCGGAAATTTTACTAGCGCATCATGGACACAAAGTCCCTATCGCGCCGAACTATTCCTGTGGTTTAACACAGGCTCGTGTGCCACTAGGGCGCGTTTTAAATTATCAATTATTTTTGTCTCTGCTTTTCTGCCGGTAGATGGTCAGTTCGCTACTGATAGGAAAAAGGCAGAAGCTGAGCATCTCCAACCTCCGGGCACGGCTGAACGCTTCCGTTCAGCTACGCCGAACAGGGGAAGGAAAAGAAATATAAGAAGGTAGAAGTCTAGCGGGAATAGGTCGGCCACCTCAATCGGCAGCCCACCTCCCGAAACAGAAGGGGAAGTATTGAGAGCCTACCTTTCTATACAAAACTAACCTTGTCAGCAGGAACTGCGGCAAGCTGCAACATCTCCTGGAGAAAGGGCATTCGGGACCCTTAGGTGTGTGATGCCCAAATATATTGTGGAAGGGAAAGGGCCCGCCAGAATAGACCCTCCGAAGACTATCACAATGCAAACACCAACTTTAATTTAAACTACAGGGTCCCCTCGGGTAACGCTGCTCCTCATAACATAGGATGGCCGAACCTGAACTATGTCAGTAAGAACATCCAGATCCATCTGCAGCAGGCAGCTGCCTCTCTAGAATATACTGTATGTACAATTTAAATTAATCAGCAAAAAATTTCACTGAACAGGACAGGAGAGATGCCAGGGGATTGACTGCTGCTGACATAATGCAGAACCTGCACTCCCCAGCAAGTGATGTGCAATCAGATCTGTAATTGAGTCAACGTTGCTAATCAGCAAAATATACGCAGCACTAGCTAGGTATTATGCCAACGCATTCGTGCCCGCAGCTACCCGCGTTACCGCGGACCGTGGAAACAAATCACCATTCCTGTAACTGGGGAGGAGCATGTGGTGTCATCGATGGTGACAGTTCCAAGACGGTAAGCTAGTCTTAATTAGTCTCACATATATAGGTGCTATGGAAAATGTTTCTCAGGTAAAATAAAAAAACAGTGCTACTGTGCACAAGAGTAGTGGTAGTAGTACATGTTAGCGCAGCAATACTAAAGGTGTCCATTAGATTGTATAGTTCCTATTTTAACACTTTTTAGCAACACTAGAGAGAAAACTTTAGCACCTTTTTCATTTTAATTTATAAGATAAGTACACAATACAAGCGTTTCCAAGGCCAAAAACATGTATGCCAAGTACGGTACTACTAAGTACAACAATCTCAAGTAGGTAGCTATAATTCGGTACATAGCTACATATTTTTCTTTCTCAATGTAAATTGAGCAAGTTAAGAGCAGTTATTCTGAACGAATGACTGTAGAAATGGCTACAACTGACTCAAGACACAAAATGTATATTTTTAGCCGTTTCCCCTTGATTTTAGCACCCCGTATACACCTTGTAGCCTACTAAGCCGTATCGCACAGAGTTCTTAGCAATTTTTTCTATGCTTTTCTGAAGGAAGGTCTCCCGTTTAATCTGAACTCAGATGAGTTCTAGTTATAGGTCTCAAGTAGCCAGTGCTCTACTACTGGCCGGAAATAAGGTGCAGAGTGGGGAAGAAGACAGGACCTACCAAACATTAGGAACTAACCTCCCCAGCACGAGCCACGGCCACCAGCAACAGCTCCTGCAGGAGAGGTACTAGGGGGCGTCCTAGGGTAATTAACAGGGACAGGGCCGACCAGAAAATATATCCATGAGGACTGCTGGGTACATGAATGGCAGCTGTGTATATTTTAGCACCTGGTACATAATACCTGCTCCACAGACAAGAACGTTCACAAGTATCATCACAACAACAAAGTGGCCTGAGAAATGGGTGCACGACTAAGGGCCACGAATGACAATTTCATGCGTTTTCTGGAAAGGACTTGCCCCCCCCCAAAAAAAAATACTAAAATCGACACCCTAGAAAATTTCTGACAAGGACGAACAAAAAATTGATACAATGGACTTTTTATGCATAATGCATGAAATGGGCATGAAGGTGAGTTAGTTCTAAGAAAAACATATTGAAATGGAATTCTCACAGGAAAATAACAATGAAATAGCTTTGTGAGCAGAGTCAAACTCTAAATTGAGCCTTGGCATTTAACCGATTAGTAAATTACAGGATCCCTGGGCATACGTGCTATTTCCAGAAAGAAATAAAGACGAGATATGTAGTACATATGAAAAAAAAATTGTAAACAAAAGAATAAAATACCGCGTACGACGACAGCAAGTGAGAAAAAAACAACACACATAAGAAAGTCCGCAGATGTATAAAAATGAAAAGCAGCTCAGTGGGCACCAAAGAAAGCTATTACAACGGCCAAGCTGGGGCTAACATAACTTACGGGGTGCTCCTGCGAGGGCGACTCCTCATGTCACAGGTGGAGCGAACTTAACCCTACGGTCTATGGGTTATCCCTGTGTCCCCTGAAAGGAGCATTTAAAATTTTCATACTAAGTACCAATATAATTATGATGGACGAAGCTGTGAACAGAGAAACAATTTAGATAATGCATTACAAAGTGAAATTTAGACCGAATTATCACAAGTCTATTAACCATGTCAATTTAACAAATTATTTAATCATTACTTCAGTAGGTAAGCTAGAACAATTTCCAAGAGTGGTGTAAAAAATGCGTCTCTCCGAAAAAGCGAGGAACAATTTCACTAGTCTGTAATTGTCTACTATTATTATTCTTTTCCTAGTTTTACCACGGAACTCGATTATCATTCTTTGAACTATAACCTTAGCATTATAACTATCGTTAGTTTAGAGATTCACAGCATTATTATCATATTGGTTTTATCCCGCTATTTCTGAAACTTAAAGAGACTCAATAGCGATCTAGGATGATTGACTCGGCTTACAGCCGGAACCACACTGTTGTGCTCAGGTGGCAAGAGATGAAGGACGAAAAGAAAAGAAGACAGAAGAAAAGAAGCGCCCGTGCGGACAGTCCCTTCTGTGGCCCTCCGCACGGGCGAGGTAAGAGCCCCGCAGAAAAAGTCGGTCACCTCTATAAGCGGCCCACCTCGCACGACAGAAAGGAAATATAGAGAACCTACCTACCTAACTTTACAAAACTAACCTTTTCAGCAGGAACTACGGCCAGATGCAACATCCCCTGCGAAGAAGGCACTCGGGACCCTTGGGTCCGTGATGCCTAAACATATTGTGGCAGGGAAAGGGCCCTCCAGAATATGCCCCTGAGGGCGAGATTCATAGCAGATAAGACTTATTGTTATACTGAAAAAATTGAGCCTTCGTTCTTCACGCTGAAGGCGTTCAAAGAGAAGAAATAATGGATGTAGAGTTTGCCGAGAGAATAGCATTACCATCAAGTGTATAGGATTACAAGCGCAGAATTCCCTTAACCGTAGAAGGTAAAAATTTGGATTTCACCAATTCTGTTAGTCAAGTTTTAAGCTTCCGTTTCCAAGCAGAACGATATCACAGAGGAAAGAGCAAGGGACATATAGTATGCCAAGCGAAACGGGGAACCTGTGCATGAAGGTCTTCTCACACAGGATCAACGCGCATGGGAACAGCCAGTCGGAAAAGAAGAGGAAGAACACAATAAAGAATGAGAAAGTAGGAGTATGAAATCGGGAAGGAAGCAAAGTGGGCACGAAAGAGAGACGTTCCGAAGGCCTAGCTAATAGCTGAGGTAACCTACACGGGCCCCCTGGGGTTGCCTGGTCCCATAGCATGGGTGGACGAACCTAAACTAACCTAACCCTATGGCCCATCCTATGCCCCCTGAGGGGTAACCAATTCTGACGGAACGTCTCAGGGTGCACCAGCTGGCCAAGACTCGTCGGTATACAGGGCTCAAAATATCTCAAAGCGACGAAGAGGAGAAGAATACAAAGGAAGTGGCTTATCTGGGACCCCCATCATCCGCCCCCCCCACACACACGCGAGGTGANCCCCCCACACACACGCGAGGTGACCCGATTGAGCTAAGACGGCCCCGGTCGGTTACCACGATCGGCAGCATGCATCACGGAGTAGAAGACTTCTAGAAGAACCGGTCGACTAGCATTACAATCCAACATTGGCAGACACTGCGGATAGCAATAAGCACTTAGCAGTAAGGCACTCGGGCCAACCTTTGGTGGCGACAAGCACACAGACATTCAAACAGGGATAGAGAGTGTCAAAATATCCCACAAGCAGTATGTCACGATAAACATAGCAATTATGCAGGAGTCGCCGACACTACTGTAGTTCAACTGGCATGACTACAAGCCAGAAAAGAACAGGAAGACACTAACCTACCATCATTAGAAGCATGACAATGTAAGGAAGTAAAACGTCCCGAAGGATTGATTGAAATGAAAATAACCTACAGGGACTATCTTGGGGCGCTACCTGCAACCCCACTATCCAAACCCTATGGCATAAGCTATCCTACATTAAGAGTCATTGCGGTAGTAAGAGAGCAAGTAAGAAGGGGCATGTGACTTGTGAAACAAAGCAAGAAACCCAGGCATGGGAAAAAGCAGCATAAAATATAAATGAATGAGAGAGAGCACGAAGGTAATGATGTGACCTCCAAATGAAAGACGTCCCAAAGCCAGAGCCTAAGGTAACTACCGGAGCTCTTGCTGGCGTCGTAAATTCTCAAACTTTGATTCGGAAAACCTATCAATTGCATACAACGTAACGCTATTTTTAACAGTATTATACACCTTACTTGCATCTAACATCAGTCATGATTCCATCAACAAAGACTATACAGCAGACACAGCACGGCATCAAGTTTGTGTAAAAAATGTTAGGAACACACTCGATGCGCGATAAAACATCAAGAAGATAAAATGTTGCACATCATGAGAACCATGTACAGTCGCAAGGTTCCCTGCACGACACAACAAAGTCTAACTGGTATCGACACGTGTAGCGTTGGAGCAGCACAGAGAAAATAACAATATTACCAGTGTTAGCAGTGGGCATATTGAAAAATATAAAATTCGATGTTATTAGCATAAACATGAAGGCACATTCCACCAATCAATGCTAGGTTGCCGTGACATCACTGGATAAAATAACAAGAATAACACCTGGAAGGCTTCATATAAAACTGTAAGGATTGTTCAATGACAAATACTGTCCTCAGTGAGTAGCGTACAGCTGCTCAATTCCTGCTTACGGACCATCAGTACGAAACTGAGCCTTGTTTCTTTCACGTCTGTTCACTGCTACACGAGCCACACGACAGCTAGTGAAGCCTTAGTGCGTCGTGGCAGTAACTCTGAGGGGGCAACAGCAAAGAGAGCAATGCTACCTCTACACACGTCACGAGGTGTTCTTAATATCGTGTGAAATTGTAGTAGTTACAAGATAGTTAAAGCCTCCCTAAGTCAGTACTAAGCAAGGAAACGAAGAGACATATCGTACGTAGATAGACACGTGGGACCCATGCATGAAGATGTTCCCACACAGCATCAACGCGCATGGGAACAGATCATTTGAAGTATTCTTCGCTTATTCAAGCACCCTGCCTAGAGGCTCAACTACTCGACTAGGTCCAAATGACCTCTGGACTTCTGAGTTCGAGCATACTATCATGTTCCTGTTATTCCAACCATGCTCTTCCGACTCCAGTACACGGACTCTTATGCCCAGTTTTTCTATCATGAATATGTACTACGTTATAAGAGTTCATCATTCTGACTTTATGTATTGCTACGACGCGCTAAAAACACTGAAGACCCTTCAATGAGTTTGATTCTTCCCACTTGGTCTTTCGCTTTTCACTCGTTAGCATGATATTTTTCAATCAAAGAGTGGGAGAATATGTAATCATACTTTGCACTCACTTCATTTCAAATGCATTTTCACTGATTAGCCACCTGTATGCCAACACGAAAACAAATTGCAAAAGCAAACTAAGTTAAGCACGCCTAGAGCAGCGCCCCCAAATCGCTGCTTAGTAAATCGACAACTTTCTCCACTCTACGATGACATCTCTTATCTAACTCACCGTTCTCACACTTCGGTATGATGAATAGCTGCAAGAAAAGTTTACACTGCATTCTGAGGGGCATGAGTTTTTTAGAGAGGAAGAGTTTCTTAAACGCTTCGTAACTCACATGATCACCTTCTTCGTGAGTGAGTAACTGGCAGAAAACATCCTCAAGGAAATCTACAACCTTTTGGTTTGTTTCGGCAAAAGGCAACGTTTTCAGAACTGACAGATTTAGAGCATCTTCCTTGACAATTTGCACGATGAACTTGGCTAGGTTTTTCAATTCCTTGTGTTTTAGAGCATCAAAATCGGAGAATTTGTCCCACAGGGCATGCTGAAGCTGCCTCTTGCACCTCGCTTCCTTACTGCACAGGCGGTTGCATAGCAGCGCATAAAAAGGTTTGTAGCAGCGCATTTTCTGCACACAGAAAAGCAACACATCAAAAATAACTTTCTCTTGATTGGGAGTCAAGCTCAGATCCATTAGCTTCACAATAGCCTCATCAACATTGTCGGAACCAACGGTGAGAGCAAAGAGGATGTTGATCTTGGGCGGCCTCGTTATGCGCATGCTCTCGGAAAGCTTCATGAAACTTGCCGAGAACTTGCTATCATTTGTTAGCGCTTTGTAGCTCAGTTTTTTAGCGGACTTCTGCTGAGGCGACTGTTGTGGCTGCATCAGAGATGCTCCTGTCCATGCTGAGCCAACCACCCACCACCTGCCGCGGGTGTCGGAGTGCAGCAAGTCCTCCAGAGTAACACGCAGAGGAGTAACCTTCAGCTCCCCGCCAGTATAGGACTTGAGAAGCTTGCGTAAGTGCTCCGTGTATGTTGGATCATAGTCAGGCATCTGAAGCAAAATGGTGTGTACATCAGTCACAGGACCTAAACTCTAGCTCGATTTGTTTTGCCACGGGAATGAGTTAGCTTTTGGTGACGGTAGATTTGGAGAATACTCATTTCTCAATTAAGCCAATTTAGAAGATAAACTCTGATTTTTAAACACTGTGCAACTAAGGAAAAAAATGGCGTCAGGCTCTTTGCCAAATACTAAATAAACCCTTCAACTCAAACTTCGCTGCAACTTGCAGTCGAAGATATTGGGCAAAACAATTACCTATAGTTATACGGTATTATGGAAGAGGAAAGACAGCATAAGTTTTGTTACGTTTCTCGTGTGGTTGCCAATGCTAGACACGAAGAAGATACAATAGATGCAACACCTGCTCATCGGAACACCATCTACACAAGGGGCTTTATACAGTTAAGCTAAGTACCTATTGCTACTGCATCAACACAGAGGAGACTCACTATCATAAAAGAAAGAATAATTTTACAATCTGCCACATAGCAGTGCCATATTTGAAGATAAAGTAAGAATAATAAATCTTAAATTGTAGTTTAAATATTAAGTCGACATTTCGCAGTTCAAAACTTTTCATGACGGGCAAATGAGATACAAAATATAACATGCAAAATAAAAATAAATTCCGTACTCTCGCAGTTTGTTTAAAAAGCTCAGCTTTTAATACCTTAGAAACAGTTAAGCCATAGCTAACATAAAGTACATCAAGAAGAGCATCAGCTGTTTTCAAAAGCTTGACTCTACTCATTAGATATATATGTACTTTTGAAATAACTCGTTTTAGATAAGGTACCGGACTACCCCCGAGAAACATAGTATGATAAGTGACATTTTGCATCATTTATTTTACCAAAGTTGATCTATGCTGTTGAATTCCTGTCTTTTAGTTACGTACACCAGGTAAGATATTTTTGTCACCCACGAACAAAGTGAGAGGCGATAATGTTTTTGTTGACGATTTAAGTAAATATATATGTATATAAATATATTTGTATGTCTATCCACCCAATAAGTGGTCGAAGGAGTTGAGCAATCTTCATAATATTTTGCAGGGTGTCTGGTGGGTTGCCCTCAATGACCCATGCCAAAAAACTAGGATTAGCTGGCCATAAAAAACGACAACGATGAAATTTGCTCTCCACCCAAAACAGGAAGAAGGAGTTGAGCTATGTTCATGAGTTTTTGTAGGGAGTCTGGTGGGCTGTCCTCAATGTGACCCATGCCAAAAAATAGGATTACCTGGCCATAAGAAATAACGGCGATGAAATTTACTCTCCACCCAAAAACAGGTAGGAGTTGAGCTATGTTCATGAATTTTTGCAGTGAGTCTGGGGGCTGTCATCGATGCGACCCATGACAAAAAACTAGGATTAACTAGCCATCAAAAGTGACGGCAACGAAATTTGCTAACACCGCGGGTGATGGTCCTACGCCACGAGGCGTTCTAGTTTACCTTGGATTCGTTGTTATTCTTGATAGCACGCAGCATGGAATGGAGCACCTCGAGCTGAGGTATGGAGGCTGAGAGGGAGGCACTCCGGCTCTGCACTGTTACAATGAAGTCCTTCAGGGCTAGAGGGTCGTCCTTCCGCAACAGAAACCCTACACTGCCCATCACTTGCATCATTTGGTCCACCTGCTCACACACATAATGCTGTATCAGTGATATTTAATACAGAGTAGTTAGATTTTTGGAAACTCGCACGTCTTAGTACTAAACAAAAAGCTCTTCAGTTTTTCATAAAGATGAAATCGTTAATTTCTTGGTTGATAAACATTGCTATCCACAAAAAAAAAAAAATGGACAGTGAGCATGAAGAAGTCAGTAGATACAGGAACATCAAAAATATGTTCAGTTAAATCAACAATTTAAAGAATTATTTCTCGTAAAACCAAGCTATTTATTGATATATTCTCTATAGGTGCACTACTCTGTTTACTTGCGGGGTTAGAGAGCTATATTTGTACGCTGCTCGCAAGGCTAGAAAACTCCAGTACCCTTACGTTACGTGATTCACGCCTCTTTGATGCCCAACACAACAGGTGATGTAAGTGCATGGCAAAAGGTAAACATTAGCGTACGTAGTTAAGCTGAGCCACAACAAGACAACCATGGGGAAAATTGACCTCTTTGTGATAGCTACTTAATGAAAGTGCCCTCAGTAAGCCAACCATACATTTTGGTTAAGCTAACCGAGGTTTTTATTATTATTCTCCTAATTACCTAAACTTCCCAACTCACGGCATACACTAGGTATGATCCAAAGGGAGGAAAAAAGCGACGACATAAAGTACCTATATCAAAAGAAACAGAAGAACCCATGCTCTAGCGCACGGTGGTCCAACTTCTTCAATATCTCGGGCCATTTCGGGAATAAACGGATACACAGAGGGCCTTACATTATACATATAGAGCGTGGTAATCTCTAGCTCACCAGACCGAGTCTCTGACTCGACTGGCTGTATTTAATCTATTAAAACACAAGAGAGGACAGATGCGCCCCTAGTCTGTCTGGATAATGCCTGGTGTTGATGGGACGAGAAACTGTAATATATATAGATATATGGGTTTAATTAACATAAAATAATACTTCTTCTGGATTACGAATTTTGTTTTTACCTAGCTTTCGACATTCTCAGCGAATGTCGTTGTCAAGGTGGGAACTTCAAAACTGTTTGGTCCGCTACGGTACTTATGATATGAAACTAGTTAGTATCAAAGATACGTTTGAAATAATAATACACTATACATAATTAGCCTAGAGAGGCTGGTCGAAAATTCACAAGTTGTTTATTATAGGTCTATAGATTTCTGATACTTATTGATATCTGTTATAACATTTTTGATTGAATTAAGAAAACGTTGACTCTAAGAAGCGTCGTTGTTTTGTCTGTTAACATTGCTATAGAATTTAAAAGTCTGACCAATTGATCGAATGGCCTGTGTCTCGTACGTGTTAATATACCAAAGAACAGATGCAACACCTGCTCATCGGAAC
>LQNS02278094.1:4284833-4304191 GCA_001587735.2 Parhyale hawaiensis | reverse complement strand
TCGAGAAAAATGACGCAGACAAACAAACAAACAAACGGATGGACATATCTTCACCAAAAGTTAATCATCTGTTCCTCCCAACTTACCTAACAATCCCTGTAAATTTCATCCAAATCGGTTCATAACTATTTGAGTTATCCTGGTGACAGACAAACAGACAAACAAACAAACAGACAGACAGACAGACAGACAAACACGACGAAAACATAACCTCCTTGGCGGAGGCAATTATAATAAGACACCATGATATGAACATTTCTAAGAGAACGGTAGAAAGTATGCAGCGCTATACATTTTGTACGGTAAGCGTGGTAGTTTGCTCTCAAATGCAGGCAGTGTGCATGTGTTCGGGAACTGTGATGCGCCTGCGATATTGTAGGTACTGTATGTACTGTCTACGTACGCAGAACAATCAATGTACCACGAGCGTACACAACAATATTCATACAATGATACATTATACCACGGATTGCGACTGAAGTGATGCAACCTCATTTAGCTAAGGCGGTCATATTTATTACAAATAATGCATATAGAGCATCGTTGTGCATCAGTAATTATAACTCTGGGATGAAGTTACATGCAGATACACAGTATAAACAAAAGTTGAAATGTACGGGGCTGCCGGCCGTACGAACGCAGGGTGCCGTGCACTATAGCGTAGGTCTCCCTTTATAGGGACCATTTATCATAACATCCATGGTATTTTCACTTATGCATGGTATTTTCACTTATGCATGGTATTTTCACTCAAATTTTTACACAAAACACGAAAAACACAATTTTTAGGAAAGTTACAAGTTTCCAGCGACTCAATTGAAATTTTAAAGCAATAAAAATGCAAATTTCTGCAGGGTGAGGTGCAATACACCTCAGGTCTCCCTTTGTAGGGTTAAGAAGGCCATCAGGAAGAGCTGGATGCACGTAGACAACGCCTTCATCAAGTACGTCACACGCCGCTTCCGCGACCGGCTCGAGAGGGTTCTGGAGGATCAGGGGGCTTATTTGTTTTAGTATTGTAAAGTGTATTACCGGTATTAGGTTTTCATTCGGTGAAAATTTCAGCTTCATATCTAATAAAATATATGACTTGTGAAATTTTTGTCAAAAAGTCTGAGAACTTTCAGGCAACCGTTTACATTGGTCCTGATATACTACAGTTCACTTACTATAGAAAGTTCTGTCAGACAAGTATTTCGTACGGGTGTTTATAACACAGTTCACTTATTAAATTATAGAGAATAAACTCTGGGATACACTGAGTTCACTGAAAACAGGGAACACGAAGCAGGGCTGTATCCTTATGATCTGTAAACAAATGCAGCAAAGTGAATGAGTACCTGGACCGATGATGCGGCCGCTGTGGAGGATCCACGCCGTAACCCACGACGAACGAGTGACCGTTGGAGCCGAGCGCGTAGTCCAGCTGACTCATGGCAAAGCTGCGGTACGAGTCGGCGCTCATGCCGAGATCTGCAGCCTGTATTCGATTAAATTAGATAGGCGGCAGTAGACGAACCAACAGGCCCATTCCCAAAGCGACACCGGAACTTACGCCCCGGCCCTCTATGAGCTATTGCCATTATGTTAGTAGGATATAGATGACTGAAAAATAAGAAGAAGAAAAGGGGGGAAGAGTCGCACCCAAAGATACGATCATGCATGCACGCAAGCACGATCAATAGCCGCTGCTATGCGTAGCTTAAAGCTGGAGCGGAAGAGAGAAGAAGACTGATCAAGGTGGCCTCGGAAGCTTTGGCCGTTAAGAGTATGCGACTCCTGGAGGAGGAATTCTTAGCTGTTGGGGATGTCTCTCTCAATGTAGGTATCTCAAGACGATTTTTAAACGTGTTGACTGATTCCGCACTTACAACGTCGGAAGGGAGTCTATTCTAGATGCTGACTATGAAATACGAAAAGAACTGCTGACTTAAGGTTGTTCTTCGAGTTGTACGCTTGAGTTTTTGACCGTTGTTTCGTGAGCGATCATTATGGTCGCTTTCAAAGAGTCCTGTTGTAGGTACGTCGTTGAAGCCATTCAAATACTTGAATGTTTCTATTAGTTGCTCCCTGAGACGTCTTTGCTCGAGAGAGATCAGACCCAGTTCTTTTAGGCGACATCAATACGGCTTTTTTCACAGCTGAGGTATCAACTTCGTTGCTCTGCGTTGGAGTCTTACCATCATCCATGTTAGTGATATCTTTACACAGATGTGGCGACTAGCATTGAACAGCAAATTCTAAGTGTGGCCGCACTAATTCTTTGTACAAGGGAACGATGATGTCCTTGGACTTGTATTCAAAACTTATGGTGATGAATCCGAGTACTCTGCTTGCCATTTTCACTCCTGTCAACTTACTGACTGTGTTGCAGTTTGTCTGTAGTAGTGATTCCCAAGTCACATTGTTGGGTGACAGCAGCCAAAACCGTCCCGTTCATTTTCAAAGAAGTAGAAGGGTTCAACAGCCCTACGTGCATTACTGAGCATTTGTCGACATTAAAGCTCATCTGCCACGTTGTGCTCCATTCCATGAGGTGGTCAAGGTCTTTTTGGAGCTCGGCTCGTTTCGTTGCAGGATGAAATAGTCTTGCATCATTCGCAAATATATTATTGCGATTAGTCAGAATATACTGAAGCCTGCCAAGCCAAGCTCTAGAAAAAGTGTGTGTGGTCTTGCAAGAGTTTATCTGCACGTACTCAAAACTAGATTCCATAGTTTACAGCACAGTGACTTGGGCACCGAAAGTAAGTCGTGGAGGATCGACTACTCCGAAACTTCAGGAAGGTGGGATGGTTTCGACCTGTTAAATATAATTTCAGGCATCGAACTTTAATCTGTTGCATTGCGACTTTTAGAAACTCAATAATGTCCATTGAAGTGGAGTTTTTGGTCGCCCGAACGTAATCGGTTTGTTTCTCATACCTGCAGCGCGATATCAAAGCTGCAAAGCCAATGCCTCTGTCTGATATTTCGGACAAGTCAAGCATTGCAGGCCTATCTTTGGTGCCCAATCGAACCTGCCCTTATTCTACAGTACATTCTTTACCTCACTGGCCATATGAATTCACCGGTAGTCAAGTAAGGTTACTCTTGTACAGTTGCATGCAGGGATATCTGTAATTTTTTCATGAACGATAGAGGATGGCTGCTGACTTTGCTATGCATGGCACTGTAATAATGGATTAGAAAGCCACCCTCTAGTTAATGAAAGAATTACAGATACATATCTTTGTCTGGAACAGCGTAATACCATTACTTTAATGACCACTCATATCAACTGTTAAGCCATGAATATGTCTTTCAACTTTGAAAAGTTGCTTAACCTGTATATATTTCTTACTTAATCTTGGAAAGGTTAAAATTTTTAAATGAGAACACAGCACGCTGGCTTTTCGAAACAAAAATAGAAGCTGAGATCTATGAATACCACCAGCAGTATCCAATGAATCTCCAGAAAGTTCACAAATTCTCGGCCTTTTTTCCACAGACGTATTCGATCGGCCAGCAAAATTATGAGCACGTTCGATTGGGCCCCAAAATTAAGCCTTCGAGGCTCGACTTGTTCAAAATTTCAGGTGGGCTTCTATCCGCTTAAATGAGTTTCAGACATCGACCTTCAGACGGTCACTCGTGAGACTTCCAGAAACTCGTTCTTGCTCCGACAAACGGAATTTTCAGCAGGCTCAACGCAATCGTGTTGCTTCTAACAGCTGCAACATTTTTTAAACTTGCAAATCCAAAGCTTCTGTCTGCAGTTTAGGACAAGTTAAAGCTAAATTTCGATGCCCACTCGAACATGCTGCACCTTATCCGTCAACGCAAGACTCGCTCGAAATTTCAGACGGAAGCTTTAGTACTGAAACTTTGAATCTGCGCTTCAAGTGTGGGAGCAACGCGATTACTTTAAGCAGGTAGAAAATTTTATTTTACAGAGTAAGATTGAGTCTCGAAGATATCCGTTTTAGGGTCAACGCGTGAAACTGCTTTCAGCGGGACTGAGGTTTCGAGTAAGTCAAGCCTCGGAGGCTTAATTTTAGCGCCCAATCGAACGTGCCCAAAGTTGATCTAAGCACAGCCCACTTGACTTGTCTTGAGTTACTGACAGGAACTTTTGTCTTGTCACTTGGAATGGTGTTACAGGGGCTAGAAACAGCCCGATTGTGTTGAGCCGTTTAAAAACTCTATTTTACAGAGTGAGGGCGCGTTCAATTGGGCAGCAAAGTTAAGCCATTGAGGCTTGAGTTGTCCAAATTATCAGATAGGTGCGCTGGCTTCTACTTGTTGATTCGAAATTCAGCCCAACGCTGACTCGAAATCAATTAGAAGCGAGACCTCCAAAAAACGCACTCCTACTTCATAAAATAAAGATTTCAGTCGGCTCAAAATAATCTTGTTCCATCTAACGTCTGCAACAGGATTAGAAGTGCCGAAGCCAAAGTTCCTGTGAGTGCGGTTCGGGACAAGGAAAGTCGAGTGGGCGTGGCTTAGATCGACTATGATGACCAATTCTACTGTGCCCCAAATGGCGTTTGTCCTTACATGCAGTGGAAGCAGCATGAGCTTGAAATTCAACCGAGTTACTTTAATTTGGGCAAATTCGATGATGCGCCGGAACTCAGTACTCCAGGCTTGATTTGTTCGAAACGGCAGACGGGTGCGCTGGCTTCGATCCGGTGATTTGAGTGTCAAGCATTAACATTGAATCGTAAAATGAAGTTTTCAACCTCCTCAACGTAATCGAGTTGTTTCTAACTCTTGCAAGCGATTCAAAAAAGCAAAGCCAAAGCTTCTGACTGGCTTAATAATTTCGGCGTCCAATCGATCGAGCATGTCCTTAGTCAGGCTCTTCGTGTCTAAGCTTGTATATTCGATTAAATAAATGGACATAGTGTGGCACGCAACGTTAACAAACTTGTTAGGTTATGTACAAGATAATTCTACGGACCAAGCTATTCGAGGTGGGCACTTGCGGCTTCTTACGTCTACCTGAGGCTATACCACGGGGCTAAAAAAGATTGAAGCTCGCGGCCTCTGCTTTTTTTATTCTTTCGCTGGGCAGTAACTGCCACCATCGTCTACAAATGATGCCAACATAATGAATGCAACGGATGTAGAGAGAAAAATATAGTCACTGTAACTAAATGCAGCATTAACAATAGTTAGCCAAGAGGATCAAAGAACATATATAAAGCGTAATCAGAGCACTGTCTATGTACTTAATGTACCGAATAAGTAAGTCATTAGGAACCAACTGATTTGCAGGGCAAGGCAACATAGTGATGCTTTATTATATTGAATTCTCTTTATTGGTTGTCACAACGAAATATGTCTGAACTGCAGTGTTTCGTTACATCAATCAGATATTTTTTTTTTGCGGCATTGTTACTCAGAGTGAGAATAACTTAAGGCTCTATCACACTACCACGATTTAACCGGCGTATGCCTGATGTGAAAATTGTGATGACATACGCTGAGCTCTCGACGTATTTTCCATTCTTGGGCGTGTAACTAGCGCGATCATAACGAGTTGAACGTAACAGTACGTATTAGTAACGTACACAGAGCGACTGTATAAATTGAAGACAACTTACGTGTAACGTATTTGGGCGTGTTTCCGGCGTCAGCGACGTAGGGCACACCTATGTCCAACGCGTCTAGCGCATGAATAACGCAGCGCAGCGATTGGCCGACCGACACGTGACGTACCCTATAAAACCACTAATTACGCGTGACTATTCAAAGTAGTAGCTTTCTTGTTACCGTAGAGTGGGAGCATCAGCATCAATTCTTCTTAATCATGCCTCCGAAAGTTTTCAAGGAACGACTCGGAACCCCAGGTTTTTGGTTTTTTTCACATCTCAGTGAACCCCTTCTGACTCCCTGAAAAAGATTGTGATGATGGCTCAACTCTTTTTACCTTTTTTTTGGGGTGGTCAGACCAACCAACGCAATATTGCTTGAAGGTAAATTGCATATGGCCTTTGCCATTCCCACATACACAGTTATTAGCTGATGATGAAGCTACGCTTCTTCAAATCACTAATAGTTCTTTTCACTCGAAATTTTAGCCTCCGTTTGAAAGGTGCCACTTGCATTACAGTCTATCAATCTAAGGTGTCAACATTTCATGGTGGTGATGCTGTGAGGGTATTTACAGGAAAGTTATTGGCTACTTTTAGTGACGTCACATGAAAGTATTTACGAGTAAATACGTTATGAACCCGTTTGTTCAGGTGACGTCTGCTCTATTAGCTTGTTGCTACTAAACGTAGTAGCGCGAAGTGAAGTATGTTAGAAACATGTATTGGTTTTATGCTTATGGTGGGTTTTGGTTTTAGACTACGGCTAACACCACAACATTTATTATACCATGAAATAATGCAAATATTTAGCAGAGGTGTGATCATGACTTTCACTAACACATTGATACCTTAATTAAGGTTTTGTAGAGTTACCTTACGTAACGGCCCATAGGATGTCGAAAACAAGCTATGACCCCAGTGCAGAGGAACACCAACCACGGGAAAGGCATGTAGACATACAACAGGAATGGTATAGAACAAGGTCGGTTCTTGGGGAGGGACAATGTAAATAACGTATGATAACTATAACGTGCAAATAATTATTTAAATGTTACCGTATAGTATAAGAATACTCACCCTCATTGCAATATAAGCAACGTTTTGAGCGTGCCTGAGAGCTCCCCACTGGTCGAGGTAGACCATGCCGCCAGGGGTGTAGGTGGCTGAGTTGATCGTCTGGTCCACAAAGGTCTGCAGAGCTGATGTGTACTCTGAGCCTCCATCCAGTTCCGAGAACAACACCTGAAATGCATGCACAATCGGTGTAATAGTTAGTATCTAAATCAGTGACTTTTCACACTTTTTTAATACTCAGTTTATCCCCTTGGACACAGTTCAGTAGTTTGAAATTGGTTCTTATATTGGTGGTAAAGAGTCGCTCACATTCAATTTGTGATATGATTGCGGAATATAATAGAATTTTTTTTAAATGACTCGAAAATGCTAAATAATTTTTTTTTTATTCAAATGTATTTAAAAAAAACAAACCACTCCTCAAGTAAATTTTTAAACATTACACTATGGCGCTTACTTGCTGAACCATCCCCAATGATTCTGTATCCTAGCTTATGGCTTATGGCTGATAGTTAAAAAAACGTCAATAAAATATTTACAAATAACTAAAAAAACTTAAATAAAAGGTAACCCGTTCGTGGTGAGGGATGACGTGCGTTTATCAGCAAGAAACAAAGATGCGTTGGTAGAGGTCAACGGCGGGTGACGACCATTGAATTTCAGGACAGCAAAATGACCTACAATTGGCAAAAGCTAATTTATCAGACCAGTCAATAAATCTTGCATTCTATATTAAGTAATGTACTATGTACCTGCTGAAAAAAGAAAAAGAAATATAAATGTAAATTGAATCATATATATACTTATTTAAGAGCACATCTTTCGCGACACGTAAGATACGTAATACATTTTTCGCTCTATAAAATAATGAAAGACGTATTGTCAAGTAAGAAATGAAAATGAAAATAAAAATTGAACCTCTGTGTTTTATTCTATTTGGCCTATTTTCTAGAATTCAATTGGCCACATTATATATGCCGTGACTAGCAATATTATTGCTTTTAAAGCAGGTAACTTTTTGAGTTATGACATTGAGAAAAATAAGGCAGACGGACAAACAAACAAACGGATGGACGGATCTTCACCAAAAGTTAATCATCTGTTCAGCCTAACAAACATAACAATCGCTGTAAATTTCGTTAAAATCTGTCCATAACTTTTTGAGTTATCTTGGTGATAGACAGAGAGACAAACAAATAGACAGACAGACAAACCCGATGAAAACATAGCCTTCTTGTCGGACGTAAAAATTCTTGAGCAAATTCAGAAAGCTTAAAGCATTCACTACCGTTTTTACAACGAAAAGAATTATCAGTCGTCATCGATTACACACAAGAAAACTGCCAAGTTGGACTCGGCTAGGATGGAGTCACCTACTAATTATTTCCTGAAGATACAAAAATAAAAGAATTTTACAGATAATCTACGGATATTAATACCAGTATTTAAATTACAATTCATGTGGACAAGGTGGAGTGTTTTAGTTAGAACATCCCTGCCCTACCCTGCTATCCTGAAACCGTAATATTGCTGATATTTTGTACTGTTGATTACAAAAACTCTTTTTAAGTTAATGAAATAGAAATGTATTAGTTTCCATACTCTCCTGGATTTAGATGAGAAATTGAAATACTAATACTCACTATAAAAGGCTTTAATTTAGAATTTCAGACTTGAAATTTTAAACTTGGGCAATTTAAATTTTAGATATTCAGTTTTTAGATAAGAATTTTTAAATAATTCAGATTTAGAAGAAAATATGGGTCATTGATATACTAAGGGAAACACTGAAGCGAATTCAAAGCCCTTTTCCAACAATAAAGCACTCACATAGCAGCCTGGAGTCTTGTCGTCCCAGCTGAACTGCACAGCCCCACCGCCGATATCAAACTCACTCCAGTGGCCCTTGGCAGCAGTGAGGTATGTTTCGTCCCCTGTGGCTTTGTACAGCCATATGGCTGCCCAGGTCAGCTCGTCGCCATATCCGCTGAATGAACTGCGCACGCAAGCATTGGAACCAAACACTGAACACGACGTGTAGTGAACACAGAGCTCGGGTTGAAAACCAGGGAGGAATGAGAACGTCTCTTGGCAGCCTACATGGCTCTGACTTATGTAGTATGACATGAAAATTATTATTGTTGCAAATATTTCTGTATTTCTAACTATTTAAACCTGACTGCAGCGGCTTGATTGCTTTGCAGCTAGAGAATTTAGCGTTTTTTACAGTTGTGATTTTCTAACGTATAGGTTTTGTGGTTTTAAATGATTGTGATTATTATTTTCATAAATGTTCCTTTTGTTAATACCTTTATTAGCCTTACCATTTTTAAAGAGTAAAGAAAAGTAAAGAAAGAGAGGAAAAATAAAGCACTAGGGAGAAACTGAAAACTCCTGCATATGGGACCGATGAAAATATCCGTTACAATTAATTACGCAAAAAGTTATATCAAACAATAGTCTTAAGTACGAGTATAACTATCAACAATTCAGCTCATACAGATAGCTGTTAAGTACAGGAATTGTACAAGCATTAGTCCTTTATTATCACAGGAAAAAATGCACACAAAATAGTACCTTCAGTTAAACAGTTAACATAATAAAAGAAATATATCGGTTTACAAGCATTCATGCTCAGGCAAATACATGGTGCGGCAGGTAACAACAAACTATACATCGGACGTGTATTCGTACTCATAGTAACCCGAAGCTCCAGGAATGGATTCCGTGTAGATGGCTCGGTACAGGTCAGCAAATTCGTAGAGCTCCTGAGCAGCGGTGAGACATTCTGCGGAGTACGAAGCATCGTCCTGCAACAGGAGAACAGGAAAGTCAGCAGTTGATAGGTATACACAGTTGCCGTGAGGGCACTTACTTTTTCCAAAAATGGGGAGGATAGGGGGCACGGGTCATTGCATTGGGACTTTCCGTCGATAGCGTCATAGTTCTTGACGATCCTCGATCGACCTCAGCCACGCATTGCTTTTGAGCCAAATGGGCTGTATCTGCAGCGTAAACCCAGTGCGTGTGGCTTTCCAAGTAGGGGGTGCGGTGACGTTGACTTAACCTTTACCTTTCATAAGGACAAAGCAACTCAGTAACGAAGAGAGCTGATGCGCTCAACTCCGTAATGTCGGATGTTCGATCTCCCAGCCAGGGGAGGAAGTCTTGTTTAGCAAGACTGCAGGGTCTGCATGTCTCTCCTGTTTATAATCCATAAGTGGGGTGGAGGTAACCGGCCTACTCTCACCCTGGAATAGACGAAGGAGGAGGCACAGTTGCCAAGAGCCTCTCGTCTATGACACCACAGCTCAGACTATCTGTGATCAACTGCAGCCGTACACTTCCATGGCCTACTGAAGGGATCAATCTGCAGCACATACCAGTGGATGTAAGTTTCTTCGGCTGGGTTGGGCGGTGGCAGCAACTTTACATTCTTTACTTTGATGCTGAATAGCGAACAGACGTACACTAGAGAGAAAGGAAATTCCGTTTTTTGCCCAATGATTTTGTTCAAACGTAAGCTCAAGTAAAACAGTCACAAAATTTTCATGAATGATTTACTGATAAGTTGTAAATTTGAGCGATGTTAATCTATCGACTGAGCAATCTGCCTGACAAACTCTGTAATTATAGCGAACTATACTAGAATGCAACATGCGTCAGAGCCAACATGAGAAATAATTTTACCTTGAGCACTCTGAGAGCGCATACTACCACCAAGCACGACAAAGGTATTGAAAAATTCAAATGGGCTCTGAGACTATGATTTCCATTGTATCAACAGCAAAATCTAATCATAGGTTCCTCTTAACGGAAAAAAACAGCTTTTGTAATTTTATTGAAGATCCATTCATAACTTTTCGAGTTATACTGCTAACAAACATTCTGACAAATATTAGTCAAACAGACAAACCGATCATCATCAAAAATTGAATCATTTATGGATATCAACATTACTAATAATTCCTGTGAATTTTATAAAGGTCTGTTAATAACTTTTTGAGTTATTCTGCTAAAGAGCATGTCATCAAACACAACGACAAACAATCAAACGAATAGCCAAATTGTAACGGAAATTTGTTCATTTACTTTTTGTAATATATCTAGCAACTCTTGCAAATTTCATAAAAATCCGTCCCTAACTTTTTGAGTTATGGCATTAAAGAAATGAAACAAACAAACAAACAAACAAACAAACAAACAAACGCATGAATGGATCTTTTCACATGAAGTTAATAATCTGTTCCTCCGCTTCCTCGTAACATTCTTAACAATCCCTGTAAATTTCAGTGAAATCCTGTCATAACTTTTTGAGTTATCTTTGGGACTGACAGAGCAACACACAGGCAGACAAACTCGATGAAAACATAGCCTCCTTGGCGGAGGTAAACATGAAGAGTTGAGCAGTCGTAGTTTGGAAACGTACCGGATCTGTGCCGCAACCGTCTAGCGTACTCGACTCGTATAAAATAATAAAAACACAATTATTGCAAATATTACAACAGCTGCAGATGAACTTACGGCGAACACAATGGATGCGGCGGCGAGAGCCGCTGCACTTTCTCCTGCCAAATCTGATCCTGAGGATGAAGATAAGAGACGGTGATAGAATTGTTCTTATTCGTCCTGTATATGCGTATGAGAACGGACTAGGTTTTCTTTAGAGTGTAGTACCTCAATCAACTTAAATTATTCTTTCACTTGTCCTCCGTTTTTTATGCTATTTTGCAAGCTTGGATCTTCTCAAAACTTTAATAAAAAAAGGAATGTGAAAGCATAATCAGCGCTGCGTTTTAAAGAAATTCTTTTTAACATGGAGAGAAGAGCTACGGTATTACAGATAAACTGAAGGAAAACGCTGCAATAGACGGACTGAAAATATAAGCTTTATTAATGTTCGTTGAATTAACACAAAGCTGATGGTTTTTGCGTTTAGCTGTCAATTCGATAATTTATACCGAGCTAATTCACTACGAAGGTACACTGTCAGTTTTGCATACAGTTTAAGTACCTGGAGCCTGCATGGTAATTTTGGCAGAAGGTCGTTCCATCGTCATCTCTTCCGGCCTCCCCCAGTATGCGTGGTCAAGGCCTCCGTCGCCGACCTAAATTCGGTACATGAGCATGGATGTTAATACTACAGTATTGCCAGTTAATAATGCTTTGTTACTCCAATTCTAATATATTAGGGATCTTTTTCTTAACGCTGAGAACCTTAGGCGAGAACTTATCCTCTGCAATGATTCCAAGGGAAGTATTTGGGTAGTTTGCCGCACCACTGACCCAGACTACCGCTGCCGACTAGGGTTTATTGTTGAAAGCAGCTGAGCGCGTTACCACCCTAACAATCTTAGTACTAAGTCCCTGAAACTAGAGAAGGGCACCTACTGTCAGCGGTGGCCCAGCCATTAGAGTAGCAAATGCTGGAGGTCGGTACCCTTTGGCTTTTTTTTTACTCTGGTAATGGTACAGTAACTGGCCGCAGATTGGCAAATATGCCCGCCTTGCCAAAAATAATTAAAGCATTCGGCTACTTACATAGCAATTCCATAAACAATATATTTTTACACTGCTGCAATAAGTGTGCACAATAGATTCTCTTTGATGAAAGTATTCAACATAATATTCTAGTTTGAGCTTACAACAATATGCAGTACTTGTGAAACGTTTAACACCTATATGAAGTTTGTTTACATGCACGAAATTGAATTCAATTGCTAACTCCACTTGCATATAACAGAGAGTAGCAGATTTAAATTGGCGGTATTTAACTACTGGGTAGCGTCCATTTCCCAAGGTTTTCATCCATAGATCCTGATTCATATTAAAAGAGAGGCAAAGTATGAAAAATCATCAGTTGTATTCAATGCTACGTGCGGCACGGTATCGTATCCCGTCTAGCCCATTGTCCTCTTGAGAATTTTAATTCATTCGCAAATTATAAGCCTGTAATTTTGGGAGAATAAAATAAAATGTTAAAAGGTGATTACTGACCTGACCGTAGAGTTCAAAGGGTGCAGTGTGGGCCTTCAGCAGGTAGTCAGACACCCACTTCACCGCAGCCTGGGCGTTCTCCAGTTCACCTGAAGATCAATTGTTGCAGTCATAATTAAGACGCACAACTTTTGGTACCAATTCAAATATTGATCATACGTAAGGCATATAAACTTGAACGCATGATGGCCTAATAGTTTCCTGGATTTGCTAAACTAGGCCCAGATTTATCAAGCTACTTACAATTAATGGTGTAAGTCGCTAGTTTAGCTACGCAGTTGTAGAAAAATCCGTTCTTTTCGTGCAAGAATTAGAGGAGACAAGCTAGAGAGTCATGTAAAGTATGTTATGTCTTTGATAGACCTTGTGAAAACTTATATGTGGTTACAGCACTCGAGTCTCAACGTGTAAATTAAAACAAAGCGCTGATATAATCCACCCGCGGATTGGTTGTTTGTTAAATGGAAGATGTACACCATTAGTTGTTCACCCACAGGAAGACGGAAAGCGACCGTTTATTGGTTGTAGTAGTGATCTGTAGCCTCCAATCGCAAGGCAGATAGAATACTGACAAGGCAGATAGAATACTGCCTTGTATCGTTTTTGCAATTAAGGTACAACATTGCAAGTTTTTCAATATTGTAAATGTTAGTAAATCTGGGCCCTAGTTTGCTTCCCGTGCCGTGGAGAGCGTTTCAATATTGATCTCAAATTATTACCTCAGCAAGTTTCGCCCACATTTCATCTCAGCTCTCCATGTATTATTTTGATTGCAATCAAAGATCACCTTTCCTTGGATTACTATAATTTAACGGCACAGAGCTTGTGGTATTGAAGAAATATTTGAAAAGTTTACACACTGATCAAGGAAATACATCTTATTACAATGTGGGCACCACATATGTTGTAAAACTTTATCAGCTCATATCAAATTCACCATTAATCACTTCCATGCTAGTTAATGGAAGACAGAACTTCAAACAGGACCTTTAAACAAGACGGAGCTGCTTTACGTACATCACTAATGAAACAATACAAGTATATCCAGTTGCAGAGTGTACTCAGCACCCTGTGAAGCTGTTCGCACAGGATCTTCCAAGTCCCCTAATATTATAAAAGAACGATCGGTATTTGTAACGTCACTGCAGCTCGATTGTGTAACAAACTAAAATAAAAGGCTCTACTGCTGGGGGAGTCGCCCACCTGCGGCGGTGAAGCCAGTCTCGTACTCGATCACGCCCCAGGCGAGGACTGTGCCCGTGTAGGCCATAGGCAGGCCAAACTTGACGTGATCACCAGCTGAAAAGGGGAAGAAAATTAGTTTGCGTCTCTTTTTGGACTGGAGAATTTTGAATGCATCACTGTAACCCTTCTCGAGCACAGTTTATGGTACTGTGAGAACAGTAAAGCAGATCTCCTGAAACGTAGACAGGCATTCTTCCTTGATACCGGGACGAATCTTAATTTCGAGGTGACTCGATCCACAGCGCGCTTGTCTCCCCTACATACGTCAAATATTTTGTTTGGGTAACACCATAGGGCATCGCGCATTTCTACAGTTAAATATTCTACCATTTACGTTCTACCACACCTTGCCAATCGGAAATTTATAGGCATTTATTCGATGTTATCGGATACCACTCACTCTTTACTCATAGGAAGCTGACAAACGCCTATAAATTTCCGATTGGGAATTTATGCTGGCCATTCAAAATGGCATCGGCTATAGCGCTGTGTACAGTTGACGTTTCTGGATATTCTCAGTTTAGGAAGTCTCCTTATCAGGAGTTTTCCCATTTTTGGAGCCTCTGTTTGGAGAGTTCTTCAGCAGTAAAGCAATGCAGTGCTGAAAATGATGACTTGAAGGCTATCTATTTTTGATCTCACATGAGGGCACGGAAGATGATGACGGTTGTGCAATGTGCAAGGAGATGTCTGTTATGATACAGTAGCTACAGATGGTACACAGGAGGATGATTTCTTCTATGCAGTGGTCATTGAATCGGTAAAATACATCCAATTGCTGTTAGTGTCAGATTGTCTATGAGGATAAACAACGGAATTGCTATATTTTTTATCGCATTGCATTTGCTCCATCTGCAATCGACAAGCTCACATTTCTAGCTGTCTTCACACCAGAAAGTACATAACGGTTCTTATTAAAGGATGATGATTTCGGGAATGTTTTCCAAATTATTATAGTTAGTAGAAGAAGAAGAAGAAGAAGAAGAAGAGAAAAAACTATATTGTAGCGGGTTTTTACATGTTTAGCAGCAACGGTGAAACTGTAGTAGCTAGTAGAGCAAGGCATTGGTGATGTCTAGAGAGGTTATGTCAACATTCTTTTAAATGAGGAAACCCCAAGCGATATAGAGTATTAATTGAATGGAAAGTCGACTAATGAACTAAAATTTGACGTTTCGGGATTGTCTATCTCCCATCATCAGAATGTTAAAAGTTAAAGCGAGTTGAAGTAATTTAAAAAGGGCTAATTTTATTTGAAAGGGAGCTAGGTTGATGCTAACAGGGGAGACCTAAAACTCGAGTGAGCGTGGTACTCTTGGGGGTTCCTTATATAAGGGTCGGACGATGTGGAATGCAGATGGGGAAAAAGAATGTACAGTCGGAGCAAACAGTCATGGATGGGGAGTCTAAAATCGAATGAACAGAGCTGCGGGCAGGAGCCAGATGTCAGCTCCTGTACAGCCGGCAGAACTGGAGTTTGTCGTGTATTGTGTGAAGAAGTACAGCTGAAGTCATAATGTTGAGGCTAGGTCTGGTTCTGTGGATGTAAAGGGATTCTAATGTTGTGAGTTCGATTGGATTAGAAGAGTCAATGATTGAGTAGCTTTTCTGCTGATGGGATGGTTGTTTTGCTCAGCATGCAGGCAGGGAGCTGAATGTGAGGGTTCTGCAAGTGGTAAACCGGTTTGGCTGGATACACCTAAATGTTGGTCAATGCAGGCTTTGAAATGTTGTCCAGTGCTACCGATGTACGAGATATTACATCCTCTGCATTTGAAACGGTAGATAGTACATGGCAGAAGTGGTGTGAGATTGGTCTTTAAATTTAAAGTAGGACCCTATGGTAAATGTATTTTTGCATGAAAATTTGAAGTTTATATGAGGGTAGGCTTCAGAGAGGGACGTTTTCAATGTGTTTGCTGTACTAACAGAGGATTTGTTGTAGTACAGAAGCGAGTGAAAGAAGTCTAGTTTATGGACGGAAGGTTTGGTAATGCCGGGATCGAACAGTTTGTCTAGGAACAATTTGCACTAGTGGTCCAGAAGATGGTGCGGGTACCAGTTATTTTTTAAGAAGGTACGGGAAAAGTCAACTTCGTTTGAGAAAGTAAGGTAAGAAGAGGACAAATGGTATACTTGATACAGAAAAGTTTTCATTGCATTGATTTTAAATTGTGCCTGCACGATCTGTGCTCCGCTCTCTCACGCGACTGACTGCTGGAGATGCGGTGCACTGCCCCATAACTAAGTACTATTTGCATCAGCGCTAAACCACTTTTCACTCCCCTCACTTTTGTTCCCCTCTCCTTGGTTCTTAGAATAGTATTTTTGATATAGAGTGTGTGAAATGTGTCAAATGACCTGTGCCCAGGACTTCTGAGGAGGAATTTTGAACAGCCATGTGGTGAATGAACACACTAATGAATCTGTAGGCAGTTCAGATCTGACTAGCGATAGGCTCAAGTTTATTGGCAGGATTGGGGCGCATGAGATTAAGAAAATGTTCCAAAATAGCGTGAGTAAAAAAGAATTTCCAGGAGAATGGAGTGGCAGTAACACACTTCCACTATGTAAAGGAAAAGGTAATTCCTATAGTGTGGATAGTATCATGGGCTCAGACTTCTTCGGCATGGAATGAAGCTGTGGGACAAGGTACTGGACAATAGATACAAAACGTTTGTCAATATCAAGCAGGCAAAAATTTGGTTTTACATCAGGATAGTTAACAACGGATCCAATATTTATCCACGGACAGATCCAACAGAAATGCACAGTATAAAAGAAAAAGCCGTATTATATTCTCTTTCACCTCAAAAATGCCTTTGAAACGGTGCCGCAAACGGCAATTCGTGGATACCGAGGAGGCAGCTGGTGCTGGTGATGCTAACCACTTTTAAATAGCATTTACTTCACAGCACTACTGTCGAAATTATCGGTGCCTCTCCCTGCACTTGCCGTCGTAATGATGCCTCTCATTGCACGTACCGTCATAACGATACATGACGCAGCACTTACCGTCATAATATCCTCCTGTAAGATCTACACCGACATCGCTGCCGTCATCCAGAGCTGAGTCCCAACGCCAGGTAACTCGCTGGTCGGCTGGCAGAGCTCCGGAGCGCTGTGCTTCGTAGAACAGGATCGCCATACACAGCACCTTGGGAGATAGAAATATTGATGTACTCTGAGCTTAGAAAATCCAGTATAAAATATCCATATCAGTGATTGTATTTTATCGTTCTCTTGCAAGTCACGCAATTCTGAGCAGATTATTGCACAAGCGCGATTGTAATCTATTCACAATTTTGTTAAAAAAGAAAAAAAATGTAGACCTAAGTTTAAAAGTAAACGAAGTATGAATTTCCTAGTGAGTCAACGAGTAGCCTAGAAATAGAGTGACACACCTGAGGGTAGTCGTAAGGAGTAGTGCCGGTGTCAGCGCATGGGTTACTCATAGGTGCGGCAGTCGTCAGACCGGCGCCTGGTTAGAAAAACGCGAAGTTTTTATTATATGTATCGAATATCATCGCCTACAGCTGGCGGTCTTTGGTTGTTTCGATCAAAGTGTGACATGCGTTCAGGTGACTTTTATCATCCTAACAGAAAATTCTTATGCTGGCCCGAAATAGTCGTGATCATACGTTTTAAGTACGTGTATATTGGCAATTATTGAATGATGAAGCTAAATTTAAGGCTACTTCGATTGGTACATAAACTTAATGTGCTTAGCTTAACTCGAGTGGCAAGTCAATTCAGACCGTTCTTTCCGCCATTTTGACTTGAGTTTAAGACCTAAAACGGAACCGGCTTGGGCCAACAACTCAATTCTGCTCCGGAGGTAGTTTAACTTTTTAAGCTTAATGCACTTGACTTTACCCTAATGTAAATAATGGTGGCCTAGAAACAAACTTTTTCCTTCCAGTGGATTAATATTAAAACAAAAGGAAGAATTTCTGTAATTTTAACCTCCTAAAACAATGATTAAAAAATTACCAGTTCGTTTTCTATGAAAGCAATAAAAGAATAGAAGACAACTTACTTCAGGGTTAACTTAAGTATATTGCTCTGGCGTCATACACTCGTACCATGGATTGGTAAAATGATAAAAAATATATCAGTCACTCGCGTCGACTAATGCTGTGTTTTGTTTACGCAGAAATATTACTGTCGCGCTCGATGTATCACAAATAATCTCTAAGAAGTTAAGTGAGCCAGTTCCATACTTCTAACATATCGGTGGCACAACATCACTGCAGCTTGCGATAAAAAAATCCATAACATTTACTTCCAAGGATGCTTGACTTTTAGATGCTAGGAACATAGGGCAGGTGTTGCTAGTGACATCACAGCATAGTTTAAAATTTTACAGCAGTGGTTTTTAACCTGGGGGGCTCGCCCCTCTGGGGGGGGGGGGCGTGAGCGGACTCCAGGGGTTGGCGGTATGAGCCTCCGCAGTAAAACCTGCTTAACGTTAATTACCTTTGCTAATGAGGTCATGTTTTTGTCGTCTTTTTCTGTTTGTCTGTCATCAAGATAACTCAAAAAGTTATGAACGGATTGTTAGGCATGTTAACAGTAACAGTTGATATCAGCTCTTCTGTTTCCTTGTCTGTAAATTTTTTTCTTTGTGCCATAACTCAAAAAGTTATCAATGGATTTTCATGAAAGTTACATGAGTTTTTAAGTTTATTACGAAGAGTAAATGACCAAATTTTTGCGATGATCTGGTTGTTCGTTCGTTTGACGCTGTTTTGTTTTATTTTTGCTTGTGAGCATAATATCTCAAAAAGTTCCGAACGGATCTTTGTGATATTTACAGTGGTTGTTGGTAATGTTATAAGACAGCTGATAAAATTTTGGTGCAAATTGGTGGGTCCGTTTGAGTGTTTGACTTTCGTTTGCCATAATGTTTGTTAGCAACATATATCAAAAAGAAAATTGCAGAAACTGTTGACAGAGTGGCCGCAAAGACAAAGTTTCCCTCCTTGCCGCAAAAAAAAAGTTACTGCATAGTTCGCCGATTATTTTTTTCTCATTCTCCTCCATATGAGAGGAGAGTGGTATGAAATGTGTTGCTCCACCCCCGCGCCACACACAAATCCCAATACACAGTCCGTCTGGGATCCATCGGAGTTCGAACAGAGTACATGTACGTTCCGCTGGTCCACGGGCCTCTACTTTAATGCCTCTTCACTTACTTTGGTACCATGTCAAACACCACCACGGCATCACAATGGTTCGGAAAAAGCTTACCATTGAAGAAAAGTCTCGGGTTCTCACCCTAATCTTCAGAAACGTGGGAGGCCCAGAAAAACTCCTGCTAGGCTGGATAGGTTCATCCAACGCACAGCATTAAAGGACCGTTTTGCTACTGCCTCTTCTATTTCTAGGTAAATGAATGATACTAACGACGAAACCATCTCCAGATTCACTGTATCACGGCGACTGAATGAGATT